>JAPMOB010227270.1:0-13280 GCA_029875015.1 Lepomis gibbosus
TGTGTGTGTGTGTGTGTGTGTGTGTGTGTGTGTGTGTGTGTGTGTGTGTGTGTGTGTGTGTGTGTGTGTGTGTGTTACAATGGTAACATGATCTTCTGTGTGTCAAGGCAAATGGTGTATGATCCAGAGGATCCAAGATGTGCTCGACTCACATTAACAGGCAAGATGGTTGAGGTGGCCCCAGAGGAGCTCGCATTTGCAAAGGAGGCAATGTTTTCAAGGTAACTCGGCTGGAGGATATAGTAGCGGATGAATATATGTTGGCTTCCTTTAACCCTGCTCTTGTTTTTATAGACATCCTGTGATGGCAAAGTGGCCAGTGGGACACAAGTGGTTCTTCATGAAGCTAGACTTGATCCAGGTCTGGCTGCAGGACTGGATCGGAGGGATATCACTCATTCCGCTGGAGGACTACTTTAAAGCTACACCTTTCTGAGAATATCCCTCCCTCTGCATCACGTCAGCCTACACAGATCAGTTCAGCTGTTTATGCCACTGATATCACTCTAAGAAAGAGCAAGAATTTCCAAAACAGCAATGTGCAAAGAATATTTTCAAAATAGTTTTCAAATACTGCTCTTTGCTGTTGTAATTTGTGAAAGTGTTTTTTTCCCTCTTTTGCCCCTCAGCTTTGCTTCGTCACAAAAATTCAGTTTCAGTGTTTGGTGTGTGAATGTATTTAAAGTCAATAAGCTAGTTAAATGTAATGATCACAGTCATCACAGCTGGCATAGAAAATTCTATGTCAAATAATATTATCTTTTTAAGTTTTGATTTGTATTTTATGGGTTTGCATTAAATATGTGTGCTGCAAAAATAAATGAATGTCAGCACATGCAATTAATACTTTGTTGTGTTCAGTTAGCATTTAAACCTTAACTTGTAATGGCAACAGTTCTGAGTTTTGGCTTCTCAAAAATGTGACAAAAATTTCAATGAAGTTTCGGAGACTTAGTTTAAGTGAAGTGTGGTTGACATCAGTTATAATTAGCTAGACCTTGCTTTCCAAGGTCAACAATGAACTCTGATCCAATGTGTACGTCCTGCTGTTTATAGTGTTGTATGACTCAAAACTTGAAAATGTATTGCAGTGCAGTTCTGCATGCATAGTACAAGCTAGACTCTTAATAAAAAAGGACCATTGATGACAAAAATCGAGTAGTACAATAAGAATTTTTAGAAATTGGTGTTTTGAACTCTCCACATTTGTTGTCTAAAACTGAGACTTCAAATGTTTCTTGTAGTGTTGTAGTACTCAAGACCGGTCTTGAGTATTTCAAAACCAGTCAAGACCATAAATTTGGGTAATATCAGTAAATTGCTTTTGCATTTTCTGATTTGTTAACATCCTAACTTTGATTAGATGTAAAACTTAGTGCTTCAAATAACATTAAATAAAAATGTGTTGTTATGGTTAACGACTGTCACCCCTCCCAGTGATGGAAATGCTTAAGTTGATTTCAGCTCTTAGTGTTTGTATGTGGGTGCTTTAATGAGAATGTGGATCTTTCAGATCAATTTCAGAAGTACCTATGATCTCGTTCCATATTTTCTTGTGAGTCATGTAATGTGGGGAACTGGTCTTGACTCGGTCTCGCTCTCCCTCGATCTTGGTCTCAGCCCCTAAAAGTCTTCATCTTGCCTCGGTCTCAATAAACTCCGGTCTTGGTCTTGACTTGGTCTCAGTTTGGGCAGTCTTGACTACAACACTAGTTTCTTGGTGTTTAAAGGCATGTCAGGTGTTGGGGCCCTGTTCTTACACGTGATGATAACTAGGGAAGCATTAATGTAAACATCACCACTGTTGTAATGCCAAGTCTGTGGAACTCTATGATTGGAGGGATGAACCCCATTCCTCCACAAGATATTTGCTCATTTACATAGAAAAACTTTACTTAATCGGGTAATGTGATTGAGATCAAGATCTCTTTTGCAAGAGAGAGCTGAGTACAGCAGATAAAAACAAACATAGCCAGACATAATAAAAGGACATAGCATCAGACATCACTAAATGGATTTGAAGATGAAAGTTTTATATAATTTGGTTTTGTGAAGATGGTTGTGGTTGAGAGCATTGTCTTGCATTTGATCCAAAATCTTCCATAGGTGTGAAACTGGGTTGAGATCTGCGGACTGTAAAAGCTGTGGTGTCATTTCATACCCACCAAACTGTTCAGTGAGTCCCAGTACATGGAGGTGTCTACATTTGATATGTGTTTCCTCTCTTTTTTATATTATATATTTTAGAAGTTTCCAGGATACATTTCAGTGTGGGTGAAGTGACACCATGTCTAGACGAAGAGATGTTTATCAGTATGAACAGAGCTGAGGAGCATAGCTGTCACAGATGTGGTTGTAAGTATGAATTATTGTGTAATGTTCTGCTCGGAGATCTGAGAGATCTGTATGTAGGTGACTTTTGGTATTGTCATAAAAGGTTTATAAGACCAAAGGATATTGTGTTTGCTGGTATTTCATCTAACCTAGACAGAGACTGATCTTCAGTTTACACAGCAACTCAAATAAAATACTATAGGCTAATATTATACTTAAGTGCAATTTACACCAGAGTAGAGAAACTGTCTTTCAACAGGTGACAAGGTCTGCCACACCACTTATCCCTCTCCTATAATGCTGTCCTTTCATCCCTTCCCAGGAGATTGAACAAACACTCACATTTGACCTCATATAACAATACAAACGGCAGTCAATCAGTCTTGGTCTCAGGTGAGTCCAACGGCCATAACAATGAACCAAGCGATATCCATCACCTTGATGATGACCCCATAGAGATTAAATACCTGGGATTCCCTGCCAGTCAGTCAGAACTGAAGAAGCCTCTTTGATGAGAGACAAAACATCTTCAGGCAAGTCCAGCTGCCCTTGATTTAAATCCATTGTATGTACTTAAGTACTGTTCTTAAGTAAATGTAAATTAGTTATATTCCACCACTGCATACAGCATGTGAGCGAATAGGAATTACACGAGAGTCCGAATTTAACAACCTGTCACTCAATACTTGTACACTGTTGGATATTGTAAGGTAGGCAAGAATAGTAGAATTTGAGTAGAATGAATTGAATAGAGTAGAATTTGCTTTCTGATAACATTGAATGGTCAAGCTGGTGTGACGAATGGTCACTAGCGCTCACAGTGGTTCTTCTTCTTCTTCTTATAACCGGTACCGGTATACCTTTTGTATGTGTAGCACCTTTCATACATGACATGCAGCTCAAAGTGCTTTACAGTAGTGCATTATAACAAAACACAATAGGCCTATAAATATATACTTTACAGTATGTCATTACATAAATTAAATACCAAACTGTATGGCATTTAAAACAAAATACTTGATTGATTGATAGCTTTATTTTGAATGCAAAAGAAGGAAAAAAACAAACAAAAATACAATAGTGGTAAAAACAAACAAACAAACAATGACATTTCCAGTACTCAAACACCTCTATTTACATGTGTGAAAAGGTGTAGGAAGAAGTAAAACTCATGTACTCCTACACCTATAAAATAATACATCTATAATCAAATATCATATTAGTATTGAACAATAGATACATTTAACGTATGGCATTAAAAACAAAAGACATTATTATTGATTGATATGGTTTTACCTATTGTTACTGGAATTCAGATAATGTTTTATTAAGCGTTTTGGGCTTTGCATAATGAAGTGTACAATGAAGTTCAATGTCTTGAAGACTCAATAAAATCCATCATCTATCCACTAATCTATCGTTTTAAAGCAAAAAAAACACTATAGCTTCTTTTTAAAGTCACCGCTCTCTTCCTCTGCTTCTCGCTCCTTCTCGTGTATCTGGTGCCAAATATCGCGCGATCTCGCAGCTGATTCCGTAAGAGTGTGCAGTTAAGTCTGAATGAAGCGGTAAGGAACATTAAAGTTACCAGTGAATGAATGGCAAAATCCCATCACTTTTAACAGATAGAAGAAGCCAGCAACGTTACGTGTCCCATATCTGAAAGCGGCTTTAGTGGGTACGTTAAAACGATAACGGAAGGTTGGAGGTTAGTAAGCAACACGGTGCTTTTATTTTTTTAAATTCATCTGTTGCCAGCTGAAGCGGAATCAACGAGATTTGAGGCGTTGCCTTTCGGCCATCGTCAGAGACCGAACAGCCAATCCCAGAGGTCCAACCGTCACACACTCGAAATGCCTTCTGCTTGTAACTTGTAGCTAACGGCTGGCTGTAACAAATTCAATGGATTGTATCGGCAGCTAGCTTCTTTCATTTTAACCCACCATGTAAGCGGTGTTGTGACGGACGGCAGTTGACTCGTGACTGATCGAGGTAAGACGGCACAGGAGGAGCCAGTTACATCCAAACAACGACAAGGAAAGACGCACTGATCGAGCACTCCCAGCGCAGAAGTCCGTGTTCACAGTCCTTTCGGTGAGAGCGTTTTTAACCGTTTGACGTCCCCATATGTCTGCGCCTTCATTCGTCTCAACACCCTGAAGGCGGAGAGAGAGAGAGGAGGGAGGGAGGCAACGGTAGCTCCGGGGTCCCCGACACTCAGCCGAGTGGAGGCATCGCTGAAATGAGATGAGGCTCAGAAATGGAACTGTGGCCACTGCGATTATTTTCTTAACGTCTTTCCTCAGCCTGTCCTGGTACACAGCGTGGCAGAATGGCAAAGGTAGGTTTGACATCTCTCTCACCACGGCTGCCACACAGATACAAGGTGCGAGTGGCCTTTAGAAGAAGCGACACTTGAAAGGCCTGGTTAAAAAAAACAACTAATAACAACCCAGCAGACATCAAGCTGACGTGGGTGCAACCAGCAGCCTGTAATAGGACAGCAGGTGTTGCAGTTCACTTCGGACCCTATCCTGTTTATATCTAGTAGTTTGATAACAGGAAGCGTGTATTAAACGGGATACCTATTGTAATAATTAGCCCATTGTAAACTCGTTTGTTTTTAAGTGGTGCTGTTCCATTGCGTTTGACAGCATGGCAGATCTGTAGTCAGCCCTGATCTCACCTGACAGCTCATTGCTCATCTCGACACTGTTCTGTTTCCGTCCAACAGTAAGGGATAATTCAGTATGACCCCCCGTCAGTTTAAAGCGCCAGTCTGCAGAACTCATAATCACGCTATTCATTGCCCCTTCCCCTTCCCCTTCCTGCAGAAACATTGAGGTATTTCATGTGAAAATCTGAACCATGTAGGCTATATTTACATATACGTATATAAATTTGCATGTCCTCTCAAACATGGGATCAGCGAAAGTGTGTCCGTGTTTCAGTCGTATGCAAGGGCAGACTTACCAGGGTTAAATCAATCCATGCGGGGAGGGTTGTGGGCCTTACTGGCTTATTATCAGCAGAGTGTAAATAATTGCAGCTTTTAGAAAGATTCCAAGTCAAGGGTTCATGTTGTGATTACTGTGGAGCTTATCAGCTTGATGAAGTGTTTTCATTTCAATGGAGTCCAATGAGTTCCACTATTAGTGTTCCTACATCGTCCATGGCTTAATGAAAGTTCATGTGTGATAAGCAAAGGTCAACTGGTGTTGACCTCTATTCTGTCTGCTACACCTGTTGATACAATCCGGTAGGTCTGTAGCCAAAGCAGACCCTTGTGTTGACACAAATATGATACCATTGACTAGCAGTTTTCTACAAGTTGGAAACAAACACCCTTTTTATCTGTATTACACATTTGTCATTTTTATAGTAGTGTGAGTTCTATTTTAGTAGGTGTTGACAAATTGGAGAATGTGCTTCTTAATTTGACTGTTTTGTTTATTCATAGCACTTCTTTCCTATGTGCTGCCTATATGTGTTGTCAAATATTTTTTTTCTCTTTTCTTAAGTTGCAGCGCATTGAGCAACATAGTACTGACAGCAATCCTATTTGTTTAATCCAAGGTTCACTTCACTTTGGACTAAAAAATGTGTTAAATGTTAATATACTGGGGGAAAAAAGGGTGCGAGCAGTAATGAAGATCTCTTTTTATTCCTTACAGTGAAAGATAGAGTATTGATTTATACCATTAGCATTAGTTTATCTGAAGAGTTGCAAGCCACAAACAGCTGTTTCTATGTGCTTCCCACTGCTGATTGTGATAGAAATGTTCATAAATTCAAAAACGATTTTGCATTTTGTTGATGTTGATGTTTTTATTTAGCCCTTTTGAGCCTATTGCATGGTTAAATCAATTTATTTTATTTTATGAAAACAATTGTGTCCTTGCAGTTTTTAGCAGCCCTCTCACTTCAGTCCCTTCGTCCTGACACTGTCAATCATGACCAATCAGAAGCTCATCCTCTGTTTGAGTAGTGGAACATAAGATGACAGACAAGCTGAGGGATAACAGAGCAGGAAGTTTTCCTTCTATCTCATTCAAATCTCCCTGTATTAATAGTCTAAAGTGATATTTCTCTCCCATAGATAATTGATTCTCAAAAATACAGAACAAAGCATGTTCTGTATTAGTTCAATACATAACCCGTTGATTTCCCATTACGGATGATTCCATATTTTACGGGACGATTAGCAACCCTGAATTGCACTGGTTCCTTGCCTTTCTGTGTTTGTGTCGTTTCTTGTCTGAAAATGAGATGTTTTAACACAGCTTTTCTTTCTTCTTTTTTAAATTAAACATGAGCCTCTTTGATGTCCCACATCATTTCTCCCTGCAGTTATAGATGGCTTCTCTTGATGCTGCCTAGCGTGGGTGTTTGAGCGTGTACTTTGCCTCAGGCATTGAGTCATTCTGAACATTTTCAAAACCTGTTCTAGTCGTTGTACACAGAAAACGTTTGCCAGGCTCATGGCGGTGTTCAATTACTGTTGTCTATAAGATCGGCCGTTTTGTGTTGGGGGGGCTGTAGGGGTAGAGAGGTAATCTTAGGCAAAGTTTTTATTTTTTTGCCTAACCCTTTGCTTCCGGCAGCCTGTCCTGTTCCTGGTCACTTGACTGCTGTGAATGAGAGCTGTGCCAGTCAGCTGTCCAAACACTCCATGTTGAATGACTCTCCAGAATGTGTACTTCTCTGTCAGAGACTGCCCCATACCCTAGTGAGAGTCAGCTCTGGTATCTCTGTGGTTAAATCTCAGACTAGAAATGAGACTGTTGTCATTTATCATTTGCAGAGTTTTTCACCGTGATGTCTTCTCATATTTGTGTTTACCATATTAATAAAAGGAGACTGTAAATGTACTCTTTTCATAATTAAGACTGATGAGTAGGTAGCCGGGAAAGTAAGATTAGAGAGTTACTTTCTCCATATAACCTTTCAGATTGATAGGACAAACAAACTTGATTATAAACAACCCATGAGAATTACCTCCTGACAATAAAGTTCACTGGTGATACATCATACATTATTTAACCACCTTGTTTGTTGTCAACATGACAAGTTATGCTACCATGACTGCATTATACCACCACTTGTTGCTTTTAAAAAATATTTTTCATGTTTAAACTCATTTTTGTTTCACCTTCAGGCATAGTTAGAGTTATCTTCTTTGCTTTTCTAAATTATGGAAGTCTCTTTAACTCTTTGATAAGGGAGACTTGAGAACAGATTATGTTTTATACAATGTGACATCAAGATTAGTCAAGTGACACAAAGCAGTCATCATATGTGCGGTCAGAAATAATATTAAAGTACTATTAATAAGCTTTGAAATACCACAGAGGAGTTAGTGTCTCTAACTTCAGGTTAATTACAGATGTGAGTGGTGTCTTCCCTGGTTTAGAGTTGATATGAGGAACTTTTAAAGTAAACCTGAACTGTGATCTGGTGTCATGGTTGTTCACATCAAAGTGGGAAGGAAATAAGGATTAAATAAGGATTTTAAATGTTTAGGCAACTTTTATTGCAGTGGAATGAAAACACAGATGTAGAATGCCTTCCAGATGATCGGGATGACCATCCAGCCTTTTCATGTAACTCACAGTGGGGAGTTTAATAATTGTCTTCAGTGACGAATCAAATACCACTCTATCGTGAATGGCATTCCAGTAGTTTGGGGTAGCGTGAGGATAAATCCATAATGGAGTGCAAATGGTGTAGTGAGTTGTATAATATCTTTCCTGGTTTTAAAGGAGAAACAAGCCATGTTCTGGTAAAAGAATTTAAGGTTTTTATTAAGTTTTACAAATAATGTGCTGCAGATGTTTTCAGATGTGATATGTGTTTGAATTTTGGTATTGCTGTTATTCTTTCTTTGGGATTTTTAGCCCTATGGTGCTAATGGTTTCAGCAGATTTGCTTAAATTTACCAGTTGCCAAGCACAAAACATTCTTCCTTTTGCAGATGTGACTTCCTCCTTGCCTTCCTTGCACCCATGCGGTCCCACTTCCTCTGTGCGTTACAGGCATGGTTTCCTTCCATCATCACATCATTCCAAACACAATGGGTCAAAAATAGCACAAGGGATTGCAGTGAAGGGGCTAAATTGGCATATAAGGAGGGTGGTAAGTAGGGCTGAACAATTTTCGAAAATAATCTAATTGTGATTTTTAAAAAAATGTATTTATATATTTACCAATATTGCGATTGCGATTTAATATGCAATTAATTTTTAAGCTCTTTACCTTCTGTATTATTCAAAATGGCCAAGCAGTAAATCAGTGTATAGTATGACCAACACAATATTAGATAGATAGAACTACACTGTTCTTTCTTGTGTTATGATGAATTAGGTAGAATTATTATTATGAGCAATGGTGGAGAAGATATATCAAATTATAATAACATGAGAAAGATAATTTGAGTCCAGACATGGCATTAAATAATATAATATCATCAGGTTGGCCTACCTACAGACCACAAGAAAAACTAACTCACCATAGTATATTATACAGGAAACGCTCAATATAAAACCCACAGTTCAAACACCAGTTAATGTCCTTATCTCGGTTCTAATCTCCTAGGAGTTAATTTATCTATATCGCAGTAAGCAAACAAAAAAATACTCAGTTTGGGGTTCCATTCAAAAGTTGGCCACCGAAAATAAAACCAAGTGACGCCTCTGCTGTTTAATAGACAAGCTTAATAATTCTCCACACCGGAGTCCCCTCCTCCTCCTCCCCCGCAGCCTTCCACGCTGGTAAGCGGCGCACTGGCTGTAACCGGGCAGTAACTCGGGAGAGACTGGGCCTCTTTTGGACTTGTGAATTTGGTTTGAAATGCCGTTTCACAGATATTTTCTGAGCTGACTGGTTGCTGTGTGTGTGACGCATGCGCCCATCGCCACAATACGCTTACCTTACTACACATGTCTTTCTGTTGTGCATTTTTCCTGTCCATCAAAGCGGTGGATGGCCCAGAGATTCCACCCACTACCACGTCACCCGCGGGGTGTGGCTGCTACTTTCCCTCCTTGTGTGACACTAAAGTTGATGTAGTGTCAGCTGCTGTCAAGCTTAAGGCCATTGTACAACAAGAAGGCAAGTTACAGCGTAAGGTGCAGACGAAGTGTCAACTTTGCACACCGCTGTCCGCTTGGATGTGATGTGACCAAGTGAAGTGTAATCGCAGCCTTTGTGATTAGGAAATCTCGTTTTATTACATCGCGATAATATCGCAAATGCAATTAATCGTTCAGCCCTAGAAGCCACATATATATTAGTTTGAATGCGAGAGAATATGGCTTGCACATTTTATTTTCTCATTTGTTAGTGTCTGGCTATGTGTGTGTGTGTGTGTGTTCATACATTTAGTTTGTGCACAGTAAGGTAGGGCAGTCTGCCAGACAAATCCTAAGTGGCCTAGAAGGAAGCAGAGAATAGAGAGGCCACATCTTAAAAGAGAGGGGATGAGAAGAGCCTGAGGTGGGCTGTATGATGGAGAGAAAGGATGAGAGTGCTGACAAGGCAGTGAGACAGTGGGATTAGTTATATTTTAAGTTTTGGAACCTACACACACACACACTCTCTCTCACACTCACACACACACACGCGCACACAGCCCATACTCTGTCTAAACAGGAACAGGCGTCTTCGGCCATTACTGAGTTGAAAGTCATTGTTGTTCCGATCCTCGTGCTTCAGCTCACTTCCTGTATCCCACTTCCTGTATCCCACATTGCTATTCATTCATTCATGCATGTTCTTTCTCTGCTTCTGGACCGAATTTCCTGACTGCACACAATCTCTCCTCTGTGACATGGATTGATTGTTGGGCATTAACTGTTCTCTGATATATCTGTAGCATACTCTATAGAAGAACCTAATTAGTTTGTCTGTGTGTGTGTGTGGTAAAATGTGTACCTACAATCACAATCACCATGACAGGTGTGCTCAAGGTGGTGACATTGTCATTTACCAGAAAGAAGGAATTTACAAGTTAAGGGCCAGATTTACTTTAGAAGAATTCATAAGTTGTACTGGCATAACTCCGCTGTACACAAACAGTCCATGCAGACCCTCACTGATATGGGTAGATGACGAAATTTTCATCACGCAAGTCCTTGTGGCCTCTCAGGCGTGGAAAGTGTAATTTGGGCTATAGAGCACATTATAACTTCTCAGAGCCCAAGGTGACATTTTCAGATTGCTCATTTTTTCCCCCAGCCAACGGTGCAAGACTCTTTATATTCACTTTTCGATTATATTAAAAAGGAAAAGCATCAAATCCGTGCATTGTAGAAAGGTGGAAAGGGTAAATGTCTAATATTTGTTGTTTTAAAAAAACATAATTTCTTTAATAGATATTTTGTATTTCTACTAGCTTATTCATTATTTCACCATCTTAAATTTACTTCATTCCCCTTCTTATTTTAGTGTTTACTGACTACTTGAATCTGCTCCCTCTCCCTTCAGTTCTCTTTTTCCCGCACACACCATCACCTCTGCTGCACCCACACTGGCTAGCCCCGCTTTTTACTGTCTTTCTCTCTCCCTGTATGTGTCTGCTCTGCTGACTTTCTCTATCAGCAGTACATTTTATAAAGATGCCAAAAAAAAACATGGACTTGTCTTCTGGACTTTTCCACCCATGATTCTGTTTTCAGCAGCAGTTGGACCGCATGCAGAGGAGGCTTGTTAATGACGTAGCCTATCAGAACCAAACCAACGTAGTAGCGTAACGAACAACATCAGAACTGGTCTTTTCAATGTTGCTTTACCTGGTGCGTGCTTGTAAAATATGTAACGTAATTTATAACAACTCCATCTGTGTTTCTCTGCAAAAATGGTAAAATGGAACTCCGAATACACCTGGGCGACCCAAGTAAAGTCTATATGTGGGAAACACATGAATGGATGATTATCAAAATAGTGGCTGATTATTTTCTTTCAGTCAACTGCTAAATCAACAAATCGTTTGAGCTCTAAAATTAGATTTTGTAGTGGACTCTGGATCCCACTGGATATCCTTAAGCAATTGACTGGTAATATCTCTGAAAGTGGAGTTTCCAGGAAAGATTGATTGCCTTGGCTGATAGTAACCTGACAGGAGCCAAGTGGAGCCAGAAGAGTGGAAGTAAGTAGAGCAGGGCCACGCTTTCTGCACAGTGCTGTCAGGCAGCATGTTCTGCCACAGAGAGACACAACAGACTGCTGCAGCTTCTCATGAAGATGAAGAAAAGTGGGTGGGGGTCAGTAGAAAAATTAGGAATCTGGGTTGGAAAGTTGCCAAGGGGGAGAATATCAGTCTGGTTTCTTCCAATACAACTTTTTGACCCCAAGTCAAGAGATGGAAGGATTGTTGTGTATTGCAAAAAATGACAGAGTGGGATAAAGGTGTGCATTTTCTCTTTTTGCAAACTACATGGAGCCGTTCAGGGAGTATCACTCGCCTACTCATGGGTCGACTTGCAGTTCTCTTCAGGGAAATACCACCAAAAATCAATACTACTACTCTGTGCATGTGCAGTATTATTTATGTGCGTTTTTTTTGTGTGAAGAGAAGTGTTGCATGTTTTATAACTTGTGAGGTTGTTTAACCCAGAAGTTGAACTTTTAGTAACTAGTATCATATAAAAGTAACACATTGATCTGATCTTTCCTGTCCAATGATTCTTCACATGACTGTAGTCAAAAATAAATATCTCCTGAGTTTAACTCCACAAGTCACGTTAGATTAATGCTGTGGTTGCCCATTTAGTTGACTGCTTGCTGCTGGCGGATAGGCCACCAAGGGGCTCCGTGTGTGGGCGGGCTTAGCAGGTGACAGGTGAACTACTTAAGTTGACGTTGAATTCAGTCGTGGTTTTCTGTTGGGAGCAGTGACTTAAACCAATGAGGAGTAATAAAAGTATAAATGATAGAAAATATGTAGCCTAAAGCTATGTTATAGCTGCAATGCTAATTTATGCAATGTAAAATGCTGTAGGGTTAGGGGGTGCGTAAGATTTATAAGAAAAGCGCCATTGTGAAATGGAATGCAGCACAATAATCTTTTTATCTCTGTAATCTTGTTTTCATAGTCATTGAAAGACAAAATCGTAATTAAAACAATTCAATTAATTGAACAGGTCTAACTGAGGTTTTGATACTCAGCAGGCAGAATCCATACTTTACAGAAAAAGTTAAATATTTTGGAAGATATGCTTATCAGAATATTTTGCAGAGAGTTAGCTGAGAAGACAAATGCCACTCATGTCTGTACCATAAATGCGAAGCTACCACCAGCAGCTGGATGACGTAGCTTAGCAAAAAGACTGGAAATGGCTAAACTGGCTCTGTCAAGTGGTAACAAATTCCACCAATTAGCAATTGCGTATGTGCCCTTGGCAACGAATGGATGTTATTTATGTTTGAAAAATTTGATTAGGTAAAATTGTAAAAGTTCAGCTCAGATCAGTTCATGATAATCATAATTAAATATTTTCACAGAGACTGTTACTTCTGTAGAAAGTAATTCCAGTGAAAACTATTGACAGCTAGGTCTGTGGATTATGCTTTGTTATTTTGTAAAGGTACATTGTTGTAGAATTCTTCTAAGGCAATTTTTCAGTAAGTGACACAAGCAAAAAAAATCAAGTAATTCCTGTTGTAGTGGGGTGGTAATTTGGATTAACTGACGGTTTTAACACTATTTCGTCTGAGCAGCTGGCATTGGATCATCTGTGCTTAAAAGTGAAATTTATCTGAGCTTTGATTTCAAGGAGAATTAATCACCACTTTTTTCTCAAAGAAGGTAGGGTCTATTTAACAGTTTGGTTGTAATAACACCTTTAAAATAGAGGTCGACCGATATGGTTTTTTTCACGCCGATACCGATACCGATACCGATCTTTTGAAATCCGGGTCGGCCGATGGCCGATTAATGCTGCCGATTT
>JAPMOB010227273.1:0-13683 GCA_029875015.1 Lepomis gibbosus
TTCCAGAGTCCATTCCTGAACCACTGACACTGTGAGATTACCTTGACCAAAACATTGCTGCTTCCCTCCAGCTTCAACACAAATTGCAGTCGTTTCTGTTTTTGAAAGAGCGATTTGTCACCCATATAATATGTTCGTATCAAGTTTCGGGGCTCCACTTTTACTCTAAGAGTCTACGGAAACCTCAAAGGACAAGAAAGTTACTGAAAGAGAGAAGGGCCAAAAAAGGGAAAAACATGTTAGAAACAGGTTGAGGAATACACAACTGTGATTTAAATGTTTTTGGGGGGCGTGCTGGACAGGCTTCATTTTCTTACTCTCTTCCTTTCAGCACTTGTGGCACCCTCTCCCTCAGTTTTTGCCAGCGGTACCTCCACCTTTTTCAACCAGGAAACAAAACACAAGTTAGCATGTTTGAACAGCTTTGCTTGCCACAACACATGTAAAATTACCATCAAAATGCGAAGTGTTACACATGGGATCTGGTCTATTAATGAATCAATGAATGGGTTTAATCAACAGTCGACGGACCCGTGAATTTGGCCACTGCTTGCACTGGGCCAACAAAGACACAAACACACACAAGCAAACAAACAAATGAGTCCATACAAAGCCTAACCACCCCCCCAACCCCTTCTTCACCTTGGCTTCTGTCTTACATGTCATTGTTTTTCTCCCCTAGTTTCTTTGTCTCTTCTTCTACCCCCATCTGCTGCGTGTGGACATGGCCTCTTGGTGCTAATTCACTTCCTTGGACACCATCTGCTGTGTGACTTTCTACAGTAAACTGAGCCTGGCTGGCCATCTCAGGGAGGGACAGGGCTGTGCTGTCACCTGTTCAGCACGCCGCCTTCTGCCGCCCGGCATCATCTTTCACTGGAGGCTCCACACATCGATGGAGAGGGTGTGACGAAAAGGGTGTTTGTCAAGCATTAGCACTTCACTTAGTTGATTTTTAGTCCTTAATGACTAACTCATGTCTCAGAGCACCCAGGCAGAATAATTTGCTCAGTCTAAACCTGTTTCTACTCCTTGAGGAAAAATATTAAAATGTTGCTGCAAGGACTTTTGAACATTAAGAAAAAAACTTTTTTCAGCAACAAATAGTGTAAGGAGGTTACACTGAAATGTAGTAACATTACAGTTACTAATCCTGGTAACATTATGTAGATAATTTAGGGACTTGTTTGCTGTATTACTATGAGTTAAATGGAGGGTTTACATTAATTTGTTCTACCTGTTTTCTTATTTACATTGTGTTTCTTGCTAATTTTAGCCTACTTATAAGTCTACATACACAAATCATCTGGTCACCTTGGAGTGTTCTTTGTGAGGCTGAGACGTAGGTTAGCAGGGCCTATGCTGCTAGCTAGCTTAAAGTGTTTACTGGTATTAAACATATTCCGAAAATAAAAATTTACGACCTGACATACTGGTCATAAACATCGCCAAGGGAGGTGATACAGAAAAAGACTGAGGTGATACAGAAAAGACTGAGTAAACCAGGACACCGGGGTTTGCTAGTGTTTTATTTTGAAAATCTAACCCAACATTGCATATTGTTGCTAACTTTAGCAGTTCAAAACGTGCGTTCAGAACAGGATGAAATCTGAGGCTTTTGCTCACAGTGATTTCTTTTAAATACTTTAACCTCATTATTTGAAGCGTTGACCATGTTTAACATGAACATCCAACATTATAACATTGTAGATAAGTCATAAAATGTGGAAAAGCATAAAAAGTCTCCTTTAATGTCAGTCAGCGCTTGTGTAAAACTGTTAGAACGCAACGTAAGTTTTTATCAATAGGGCTGTACTGTTGGACTTGAGGTGCCCCAGACCTGCCAAACTGTCTTTTCTTCTTTTCTCTGTGCTGGAGTTATTTTACAACCTGATGGCTTTTCCAGTTTGTTATTAAATTTGCTATAAACTTAAATTGTGTCTCTTCATTATACTCACACAAGGCTATGTCACGGCAGTTTGGTGTGGCGTCACTGACACCATCTATAATGCGTGGCTAGTACTATCTGCAATGGAAAATGGAGGAGTGGCCAGCATAAGTGTTCAAGTCTAGTTGAGCTGGTACCAGCAATGAAAAAGTGCCATAACTTTTATTTTGAGTAGTTATTAAGTAGCCTATTGTAATTACTTTTTAAATTAATAATGTGGCATGAGTAATTGATTACATTTTTCAAGTAACTTTCCCAACACTGAGGGTCACATAGTCTCTCTAAGACCAAAAAGGGCTAACAATGAAACAGAGACAACCCTCCCGACTATTCCTTGTGAATTTAATTATATATCACCTCCCTAATCAGCTAAATTAATTAACAAAGACTTCATTATTGGGCATGTCAGCCTCTCGGAGGTGAACCGGGATAATAATAGAAGAAGAGTGCCGTTCAATTATCAAGCTCAGCAGGTGGTTTCATCCGAGCACCAAGAGGCCAGGCTTTGCTTTAGAAAATGTCAATGGATTAAGATTCTTTTCTCGAAGGTGCTTTTCACAGCTAAGACATATAGGATCGTTTGTGATCCTACCATCATACATCACTGCTTAAGTCAAAACTGTTTAAACGTAACCATGGAAATTCTGAATATGTATGGAAATGAATGTGCTTTGAAAGAATACCTCAGTAAAAGCAACACAGTTTCTGGCTCAATCCTTATGTGATCCCGTATGTGCGTGTGTATGGGTGTGCGGGTGTGCACGCTGGGTTGTGGAAACAAACGGCCTGTCTCTGCTCAGTTTCCTCCCTCGTTTCCAGCCAGATCCATTTCTTTTTCCCCTCTCTCTGCCTTTTCGACCTTCTAGCACTCCAGCCCCGAGCAGAGTTGGATTTCTCCAAAGCTCAGCCCTGGGTCTGCCATATGTGGCTTGTGCTTTGACCCTTTTCCGTAGCTCAGGAAGTGAAGGATCTAAGCCCTAGCGGGGTCTAGGGAAAGAATTGCATTGCTGCCTGACTAAATGTCTTACCGACTGGCTGACATGACAGCTGGGTGAGGAAAACAGAGCCATTCCCTTGCAGGAGGAATGGCAAAGGACAGAACAGAAACAAAATAGATTATATACAGCAGTGATTTAGTGCACACAAAGAAAACATGAGTGACACACGCATGTGTGCACAGATGAATGCACACACAGAAGCAAGTGAGCGCACAGTAGCAACTGGAGACTTGCAGCTGTTCACATTGCAGCATAAGAAGCTTGTGTGTCTGCGAGCATGACCCAGTGGCAGCATCCCTGCTGATAGTGAGAGCAGAAAGTGACTGTCTGCTGAATATCTATCAGTGGAGACCTCAGTGATGTCCTCCTCCTCCTCCTCCCCTGCCTCCTGCTGTCTTTAAGTAGCTGATAGCAGCCCTCCATCCACCCCCTGTCCAAGCAGCCTGTCAGAGAATCGCACTTTCTTCCCTTTAATCTTTTTTAACAGGGTGGCAGAGCGCAATTTATGACACTGTTTTCTTGTGTTTTGGACCCTGGCTTGGTTTCAGTAGAAGATTGTAAACAACACCTAATGGCAGGACTAAAGTTGTGATGCTGTGGGTGAAATACAATGACACTGTAGCTACAGTGGAAGTGCAGGGGTAGTAGCTTCAAGGTGGATTATCGCATATAAACTTGTTTTCAGTATTATTATTATTTCAGTATTATTAAGAAGTTTCATATAAACCCCACTATCCCTGTATATTTAGTAAGAGCTACATCATTTCGAGACTCTTTAAATAGCATCTATTTTCCCTTTTCCCCATTCATTATCCTCCTGTCCATTTCTGTCCACACACTGTGGGTTTGCACAGCGATGTGGAAAATGTGTCTTTCTTGCTGCGGTGGCACATCACTGATGTATACAGTAATCTTATAAACATAGAACAGTTTCTCTTTTTACTCACCGAGGACAAGAGTACAAAAGTACCATGTGATTGCCTGAGTAGTAACTCATTCACCCTCCACCCCTCCTATCTCCAGCAATCGATCCCAGAGCTCATTTAGTCCAATCAATCCTCATGGAGAATCAATCTACAACTGATGCTGCACTCATTCAAACTCACCCATGTCAGAAATAACAGTATGGACTCCTGATTTGGCCGTTTAACGCATGATAAACGCATTGCCTGATGTGACAGACCCTGGCTGGGCCCAGTGTGTCTCAGTATGTGTGTTTCATGTATGTGATGTCTGATGCCCTGCGGGGGGGGTCGTCGGGGTTCCTGCGCGGTGGACTAGGGGCTGGGGAGTCAGGGGAGAGCTAAAGCAGAGGGATGGTCTCCATCTGTCATCCTGGTCCACTCTAAAGTGGCCATCACTCAGGATTGATTAGCCACGAGCCCATTAGCCCCCTGGCCTTTTCTCTCTTTCCACTTCTTTCCTTTTTTTCACTCTCTTTTTTTGCCCTGACCATCAATCTTTCTGCCTTCTGCTCACAGCTACCTCTTTCCATTTTAACTGTCTCTTTTTATCTTCTCCTTAGCTTCCTGAACTCTCCTGGGTGTCCATTGTATCACATCACCTTTTTTACCTTTCTCTCAAGGTCCCAACTTTGTCTCTCCCTTTTCTTCTGCTCTTGTTCTTTCTCTCTCTTTCACTTTCTTTCTGTCTCCATTCCCCAGTTGGAAAGGTCTTTTCTGTGTTTCACCTCCCTTGTTTCACATCACTCCCTCGAACCCAAGTACATCACACCTCTTAATCCCCCACCCTTCCTTCCTCCCGCTTTTATACCAAGCGTCTCAGTCAGCAAAGGGGTGAAAATCACATCACTGCGAGGGAACACCCAGACATTCACAACCATTCTGCTGTCATGACAACAAGATGCCTTAGGGCGTGAAGACCGTGTTACTCTGCCCTTCCATTTAGGTCAGTGTCCTTCCGGTTATCAGCCTGTGGGGGTGATGTGCAGTAGGACTAAAGGGGTAGAGGATATTTATATGTATTGTATACTGGGTTGGTGATGGGAGAGCTGGGAATAGACACTTTGGTGACAGACAGAATATATGTAAACATTAGATCTGCTAAACATTAGCAGGAGAGCGTTCTGAGGTTAGCAATTTGGCTCAAGAGTACAGCCTCATGAGTTGCTAGTGTGGCTATAGATACTTAGTCTTGTTAAAACCTTGATCTACAAAGTTATTACTAACTGTAACTATCAAGTTAACATTCAAGGTACATTTTCCTCTGAAATGTAGAGGATAATAATTATTAAATGGAAACACTCAAAGTACAAGTATCCCAAAATTGTACGTAAGTACAATGCATTTGTAAAAGCACACTGTCACTTTCTACCAGTGGCATGGAGGATTGAAGACCCAGTCTCAACAGATCTTGTAATATTCCCTCCAGTTTCTCTCTCTCAGGTGGGCGGAATGAGGTGGTGACCTCCAGATGAAGATTTGAACCTTTAGGCTCACATGCTTTCTGATAGGCCTAATGACTTCATGAGGATGTGGTCTTGGTGACATACAAGCAGGGTGACAGCATGAGGAGAGCTTCTGGCTGTGGCTCCACACCTGGCCCCTGATAAGCTGTTGAAGTGCTGATTGAGTACTAACCGGTCTGTCGTCTGCTTCTCCCAGAGTGCTGACAACCAACTTCTACTCAAGAAGAGGCTCGTCAAACTCAGGCCTCTCAGGAACATAGACAAGAGCGCAATACCAACGCACACACATGCAGGGAGGTACACGTGCAAGCACTCTTCCACTGCTCAACAGTCTGCAATCCACAAACTTACACCAAGGTGGGGTGGAAGTGGCAGTAGCCCGCGTTCAGACTTGAGGGCACGTCTGAGAAGCCTGTGTTCCCAGGGAATACCACTCGGCGTCGGCGTGTGTCCCTCCATGTAGACCCCACCTCCTGGTACCTCTGGGGACTCCACCAATACCCTCCCTTCCCCTGGTGCGGGGTGGAGAAGCTGGGCAGCTCCGGCCTCCAGTAGCGCCTAACGTACAGGGGCTCGTAAAGGCTCAGACGAGGCTTCCTTCATGGGGGTATGGTAGAGGAAAGGAGAAAGAGAGAGAGGCAGAGACAGAAAATCAATATGTCCACAGCATTACTCAGTGTACTTATTTCCTAGCTGTGTGGCTCTATTTAATCACAGATATAAAAGCAAGGGCACGCACACTTAGGTCTTTACATATTTACGTATTTTAATAGTTTGAAGACATCGTAGGATGTTGATGACAGTTTTTTTTGACTACAGGAAGCAACAAAGCCTCCCAGTATGACTCATTCGCCAACAAAATAACATGAACTTATTACCCTTCACCTGTTTCTTTTCTTGCATTTTCAGTGAATTTCTTATGAAGCAAATCACCCGGCACATAAATACATTTTCTTCTAATGTCACCCTCAAGTAATATTTAGTAACCCATTAGCTACCGTTAGATAACAGCTAACATTAGCACTCAGCCACTTCCTAGCTAATAATACCATTTGATAGTGTTACACGATACAATAGGAAAGGCGGGGATTACTCATGAAATATTGACGCACAACTTGGATACATTTATTCAAGCCTGAAGATAAAACGAAATGTATGTAATGTTAATTATGGTTGCGATGAAATGTAACGCAAACGGTTTTGCTGTCTTTTCACCCCACCTTGGATGTGTTCTGGTTAGGCCAGTAATGTGACGTTGTGCCCACTAAAACACATTTCTGTGTAATGTTTATAAAAATTACATCCAACACAAATGCACTCCGAACACTTTGGCAGTGAGTGCTTTGTGTGGCATGAATTGAGTTTGGGTGAAGGTCGTATCGTGTCACACCTTCAAATGGTATTAACAGCATGATAGTGGTTGAATGCTAATGTTAGATGTTGTCTAACAGTAGCTGATGGGTTTAGCAAACATGTTTCCCACCCTGAGGGTGACGTCAGAGGAAAATGGTGAATTAGCAGCCATGGTGCCATCTTAAGCTATGAGTGATTTACCTTGTTGGCACCTCACATCTCTCATCATTAACCAAACCGGAGCTGTAATAAACTGGCCTGTACTGTGAACAGTGTTGAAGGAGAAAGGGTGGCACATGAAGATGTGTGTGTACATGGCTGAGTGACCGCATACATGCCGACAAAAATATGATGGTGATGTGTGTCCAGTTAGGGCTATCTGATTACAGTGGTGCTTTAATGAACGTGGTGATGTGAGACCCTCTGGCCGCAGCCACAGACAGTGGGTAACTTAAGAGGGACGCTTTGGGATACGATGGTATGGAAGTGGGCCCCAGACCCCCACCGCTCACCCCCTTCCATGAGGCCCATACACACATCCTTCCTTTCCAGCATCCCCTCCGATGAGAGACGCTCAATCCATCCATATCCACCCGGGGCAAGGCCATTATAAAACCACTGGCAACAGAACAAAACACGAGCCAGTTGCATGGAATAGAATATGCATGCAGTTTTAGCATGAGAAAGTCAAGTGCGTTTCCACTCGTGTAGTCCCACGAGGGACTGAATACATTATATCAAAACATTATTGCTGGGAAAGCCTAGAAATACACACATAACAGCGTGTCTCTAGTTGCTTTCCCGAGTGCCTTTACAGATGTTTGAGCTCATTCTATATGAGCGTCTGTTCCATGCCCCAACTATGATGCCGACGCCGGTCCAGCCACAGCCTCTAATGAACTCAGCAACATGTGTATTTGCAAGAGAAAGTCTGAATCAGTCCCACCAGGAGAAGGTGTAATCAGGCAGCAATCAAATGCACTCGGAACAAACATCCGTCTTGTATTCTCTCCCTCTGCCTCACTACCTGTGTCCCCTCTCCTCTTCCAGCTCACCCAGGGTGACAATGACAGACACTTTTCGAAGTCGACATGGTGAGGTGCATTTTTCATTTCAGACTGAGGAAAAAACAACACACACACACACACACACACACACACACACACACACACACACACACAAACACAAACACACATGTATCAACAAGGCCTTTTGTTGATATACTGATGGAAAAAGAAGCATTGGGCTTTTATGTAGCAGCACTGGTTTGTGGCTATTACATTTCAAGCAGGGATGTTTTCAAGGAGCTGCTGAGACACAGAAGAAGTAGAACAATTCTGAATCTTTAGGACCAAAACCAAAACAGGATTGAAGCTGAAGATGGGGAGACTTTTTTTTTATTAGTTTCTAATTTACAAACATGTCTGCCTCAAAAAATCTCAGTAAACTTGTTTTCTTTTTTAACCAATGTCACCCTGACTACAAACCACAATGTCACACTGTGATTCCCACCAGTAAGTATGTAGACAAACTCTGGAAAAAAATCTGCCTTCATGACACCTATTGAACAAACATGCGAGTCGTGTCGCCACTTGCCGCGCTATGTGTCACTGAAAACATGCCCATCTTGTTGAAAACAACCCATGTCTTCGATTAGCGATACAATGACTTGGTGTAAAATCCAGGGTAAACAAGGTCTTGTGATGGAGCACAAAAACAAGCAGTGACCTACCTCAAGATGTAATTAGCCACATATTCAGCTGTTTCAGGATACATGGCTGCCTTTATTGTCTTGATTCTTCACTGAGGCTGGTGCAAGCTGCTTAAGTATGTGCACTTGCTGTGAGGTATTTACATTTGTGCCTATTTGTATGTGGGTGTGTTCTCTTTGCCATACCAAAGGGTTGGCTTGAGTGTCTGGCTCTGTTTTAGCAACTAGAATCCCCCCAGGTGAAATAAGCTTGAGCACATCTCTACTAAAATAGAGTATCTTTCAGAGCTCTGTGGCTGGATCAGTGAAAGCCATGTAGGGACTGATACCATGGTTCCTCAGGCTGGGTTATCCTCAGGCCTAATGATCATCTGAAAACTTCTTCTTTTGTTGTCATTTTGCTCTTTATGCTAATTGGAGCAGCAATATGAGGAGAGTTCTTCAGTTAATGATGTCTGTATAATTGTTCCCCAACATAGCATTGTGACTCGACCTAATACAAATCTGAAATGAAAAGGGGTTTGAGATTTAATGCACCGTAAGCCTACTCAATAGGATTACATTCTAAAAACGATCAAATGTGATTGCAGTGACATGCAGTAGATGCATGGGACTCATTTCTCCGGCCTCCATCCCGATGTGAAGTATCTACAAAACCCCACATTTCACAATAGAAAGAAATCGTACGAGACTGGCCTCAATAACGCTGAATTCTGTGGCTGTGTGTCAGAAGAGAGTAGAGTCTGTCTTTTGAAGAGAGTAGCTCTGCTGGAGGAGAAAACATAAGCTTGTCAAACAGTGCTTTTTTTTGCCTCATTAAATCTGCAGACGTGCCCTACTTTCCTCTTCCTCCTCCAATGGGCACCCGTACTAGTGAGCAGATTTGGTGGAGGATGAGAGTGGGGGTGTTTCATTAAATATCCATACACCCCGAGCCTTTCATGCAGTTTTACTGCACATAATGTGAGCTTGTGTGTACAAGACAGGTAACAGTACATATTATACATGTGTGTTTCCACAAGCTCCTCAGCGTATCTCTTCTCTTTGGATTACTTCTCCATCTTGTTGTGGTTCATGCGGCCGGCCTGCTCCTCTCTATCTTCACAAACACACTGATAAGCTTGTCCTTATAACCTCCCCCATCCCCTTTCATTTTCCCTGCAGCCCTCCCTAGCGTGACACTGAGCAGCCCAGGATTCCTTCTCTGCCACACCCACCTCCCCCCACTGCCTTTTCCTCTCCCATTTTTCTCTCCATCACAGTCTGAAAGCTGTCAAAACACTGCGCTGCCTTCTCGATTTCAAAGCCCACTGAAAAGCACAGGCCCGTGTACTGCAGCTTAGATTGAATTCCAGCGCGATACAGAAACACGCAGTTTTGACTCTGCCAACTACTGTTAAAATAAAATATTCACAATATAACCACACAAAAAAGCTGCCACTCTCTCACAGCTTGTTTATGTCCTCATGACATTCTCTGTTTCCTACTCTCAGTCTCACCAAGAGTAGGAAAGGAAAGTTGTTTCAATTCCCTTGAGATGTGCAGAAAGCCATTGAGACAGGCAAAAAGAAAGCTGACAGCTGGCTTGGTCAGATCAAGGCTGATGGAAACCCCACAGATCTCCATCCCCCCACCTCCCTCAGGTGCTGAATCACTAAAATACCCAATTTCTGCTGCAACAATTGCCCTGGATTTTTTAAAGTGAAATAAGGGAAGGGAGTAGTACTGTAGAGGAACTATTAAGATCAGTTTCAAAAATGGAAGAAAACCACAAAAATGTTTGTCTCAGTGTAACCACACTAGCAGTGTGGCTCTGTGAACGGTCAGTCCACCACTTTGACCCAGACTTCAATATCTCAACTCAATGGATGGATTGTCATGAAATTTGGTACCCTGACAGGGTACCCATTCATGGTTCCCTGACAGTGAATCCAATGACTTTATTGATCTGCTGACTTTTCCTCTAGAGTCACATTTATTTTTCCTTCAGGATGAATTATAATCACTTTGTTAAGCCATTAACCTTTCAGGTCTAACTTTCAGTTACGATATACCTCCAAAATATATGACATTCCCATCAGACTAGCTTTAGGCTACTATGTGTTGCTAATTAATGAATGCTAACATACAAAACGCTATGTACTGCTGTGTCCAAGGACAATGTCACAGAGCCACTAGCATGGCTGTAGACTCTTGGGCCATTTTCTGACCAACTTGAGCCATGAAAAATGCAGCCTTGCTATTTATTTGAATGGAGCCAGACCTGTTTCAGCTGTCGTGGCCACTCAAATACATGCAAACACACATTCTTGGTAGATTTACCATAACGCCACATTTCTTGCAATCGCCACGACAAAAATTGTACCAGGATAACTTTCCAAAGTTGTAGAATCATTCAATCATCAAATTCACTGGTCTGTTACTCAAACTGGATGTTGTATTGTAATTGAATGTTTCAGCCTTACCTGAAACAACACACCCTCACCATCACTTGAGGCTTAAATGTAGTTTCAGAGTTGGGAAGCATTCTGTGAAAAGACACACAAACAATTGAGAAGAACCACATCCATCCTATCATGTATGAATTCATGCCATCAGGGGTCCTGCAAAACCTTAAAACATATGGAGATTGTTATGCTGAATGCCAATGCGATATTAATGGCATTTATTTTTGGTATATGGACTTCAACATGACCACTAGCCTATATCTCTATGCACAGGCTGGGATTTTCAAAGCCAGCTTTGTCCCAGATCAGTTGCCACTTCTGACTACAGAGCTGCGGGCCATTTCTCACTTAGTACTGAGTAAAACCCAGCTCTCTGGGAAACATTAATCACTCTCATGACTCAAAGAACATTTGAGGTGAGCAATGACTGCAGTGTGTTTTAGTAAATATTTTACAGTGCAGCTCTAGCACATACTTAATCATGGTGGGTAAAGTTGTATTAACGCAGAGATTTTTATTTTTATCACCAAACAGATAAAACGTTTATTGTAGTGCTGCCAAAAACATCAAGTGCACCAAGCAGTATGTAAAATAAAGGCCACTTGCCTGAAGGTATCTCAGTGCTTATCTAAGGGTGGAAAAAACAACTTCTGATAAATTTCACATCCCCAGAAAATGTTTAAGCTTTACTTCAGATCTATATCAATAGGATCAATAGTGTATAAGAAACAGGCTGTGAAAACCATTATATTCCAAGTGCCATCAAGACAAGTAGTGTTTTAAAGAGGGATTTTTTTTCCTAAACCCACCCTGTATTTGTCAGAAACTACCAACAACTGTCTGTTCTGCAGGTTTGTTTGGCATCCAGAAAGTCCGGCTTATAGTTTATAAAAAATCCATAAAAACACCTGACATAGACAGAGTGCTGTACTAACAGGTGCCATCCATCATTTTGAACGAGACAATGTGTAATTTCTCCTAACAAGACTTCACCAGGCTGCTAATTACCATGCTTAATAGAACTAGTTTTTATTCTCTTTTTTGTTAGTTACTACTGGTACATATAAAGTACTTTTGGTGGCAGAGAAAAGGGGTGTAGGATAAGACAGAATAGACAGGAGATGGGCAGTATCTGTTCTTTCTCATTTCTGCCAGAATTCAACTGATGTTGACAGGATTTATATCTGCAACCAATGTTGTCATATAAAGTCACGTAGGGAAAAAATGTGAAGAACAAATTGAGGTGTCTCATTTACAGTGATGGATTATGTTCATCAATGCAGCAGTATGTCTCTGTAAACTGTTTTAATAAGATTTTTGGAGATATTGGGGGGCGCTATGATATCTACAAGATAAAGTGCACTTGCACTTGTAAAGATATTTATTGTTACAGGCCTCCCCTCCACCAGAAACCCCAGAAAATGAATAAGAAAAAGAAAATAAGGAGTAGGGGTGTTGGAGGGGTGTTGGGGGTGTACATCCACAGTCATAAAGCAGACATGTCACCCACTTATTTATAACTATAGTGGCCAAAAAAACACCACAGGTATGCATCAGACGAGACAAATTAATCCACTTAAAAACCACAAGAAGCAATTAAATGCCACAATAGATTCTTGTTTCATATATGTTATCTTGTTACATCCTTTGCATGAAGGTTTAAAACATGCACAGAATTACATGCAACAAACTGCATATTGACACATCCAGGAGATACAGAGCAACGTTAACGTTTATTTGGAGTCTCTGGACGCTTGATGAATGTAGGTCCTATATTCAGTATCCTTTTTGATCACTATGCTCACCAGCTAGTTGCCAACTGCCAGTGGGTGCTGAGCAGGCAGTATCCAGTAGTTTCTTTCTTTTTCAGATAACAGCTGCCTCTGGAAACAAAAACAAAAACTTTAAAAAAAAAATGAGCTGAAAGATGCTAAAACTCTCCATAGAGCTGAACTGCAGAGTCGGGTCATAATTTTCTGTGGGCTGAATGATCACATCACACATTCACACAGTCATTTGATCTCTTTTTATTACACAAATATTGATCATAGCAGCTTTAACTTGCAGTCAGGGTTGCAGCACGGACAGGATTTCAGGGGTTTAATAACATGAAGAGGATTTTACATTCTAGGATTACACACGTATTACGCATGTTGGGTTTTCTATGGCTGATGATATTTTACAAAAATAAAAATGTTACAAAATAAGTGAAAATGTCTTTCTTTTCAGGGCAAAACCCTAAATGAAAATAAAAGGAATCTACTGTTATCCTACTGACATTAACAGATAACTGCTGCCTTTGAGCTGTCAGACAAACTTCCCCCTCCTCTGCAGCAGCCCCCACCAGGTTCACTGCCAGAAAGCTGAGTCAAAGCTTATTCGCCAAGCACAGAAGAGGGTACACAGACTCCTCCCCTAGTGCCTGCCAACCAAACCAGCTATCACCAGGCAAACCTGTCTGCAAAGAAGGAGGGCAGGGGTTGAGTGTAACGATATGACTGTGTCTATAGGTGAATGTGTGTGAGACATGACTGTACAGTCAAATGGGATTTCACGCTCCTTCTTGTGCAGTGGAATCGGTGCCAGGCAGTCAGACGTGTTGACGGTAATGTACAATGACTAACAGAAGCCGCCTCTTAAGCCCTGTCATTCACCCATCCATGACTTACCACACACTGTGCTTCCCTCAGCGCTCAACAATGGCCTCTCTTGTGAAATGTGGGCCGAAATGTCACCACCTAATGAGCAAAGTGTCTTTCTGTTTAGAGGTTTGGCATTGCACTTGTTCACTGTTGAAC
>JAPMOB010227275.1:0-15280 GCA_029875015.1 Lepomis gibbosus
GTGTGTGTGTGTGTGTGTGTGTGTGTGTGTGTGTGTGTGTGTGTGTGTGTGTGTGTGTGTGTGTGTGTGTGTGTGGCAAAAACAGAGTCTCCAATCACACTAGTGCCTTTGAAAGGCCGTACATAGGCACAGCAGTGCTTTGAGCCAAATGCTAATGTAAGTATGCTAACATTTGCTAATTAGCACTAAACAGAAAGTGTAGCTGAGCCTCATGGTTATGTCATCATTTTAGTATTTGTATGGCGACTGACTAACAATCCATAGATTTGCACTTTTGCAGGATTAATAATTATTACAATTTCTTTTTTTTGAAAAAGGCAACAAAAACCATTTGAGAGAATAGCATGCTTTCATGGTAAATAGTAAATATACTTTAAAGGTTAATTTCCACTCTGATTGCCATACTGGAAATTAGGCCGCTGCCAGAAATCTTTGTCATTTCAGCCAACAAAATCAACACCCGTGGCCGTAGTAATGAGAAGCCTGCTTCTGTATCAAGAACCCTTGTTTAAAAACCTACAAAGAATTTCAAGTAGTGAATCTGGAACCACACAACAGTAACCAAGGGGGGCTGGTCTTAGTAAAAGGTTGCACACGTGAACAATATTGGTTATTAGATAACTCTTTTCATGCGCTGGTCCCAAACTTAGTACAGCCCTGAATGAAGACGAAGCCAAACTGATTTTTGAACCAACTGTAGAATAGTACTTATAAACTACATACTTTTTAGTAGTATTTAATAGTAAATTACTGTGCTATTATTTAATGGCACAGGTTCCATAGTGTAGTGGTCATCACATCTGCTTTACACGCAGAAGGTCCTGCGATCAATGCCCAGTGGAACCAGAATTTTAGGAGTGGGATGGTGCAATGGTTAAGATGCCCGCCTTTGGTGTGAGAGACCCGGGTTCAATCCCCATTGTGTCCCTGAGCAAGACACTTAACCCCTACTTGCTCCAGAGGCGTGCGACCTCTGACAATTGTAAGTGTCAGCTAAATGAATAAAAAGTAATGTTAATTACATGCTATTAAGCCAAAGTAAAATGTGGCACTTTTCGCCATTTTTCAAAATATGACGTGGGTCTCTTTTTCGCCATGACTTCAAAATCAGTTCACTGGGTAATCCAGATGTTAGTGCTGTTTTGTAGCAGATATAAATGGATTGTTTTCATTGTCTTCTTTTGCAGAATTGCCACTCCAGGATCACGGAATTGTTTACAGATAAGATTTATCTGATTGGCATTGCCGCTCTGGTGGTCGCAGTTATTATGGTGAGAACGTCGCACATCACAGACATCAAACCTTTCAATATTTCTATAACATAGAACACAGAAGAATACAGAAGGTGAAGGCCATGCAACACAACAATATTGTGTGAATGTAACATTTCTGTGAAGTATCGTGGCTGTGGGTGTCTGTGTATATACTAGTATAGCATATGGTGCATTCACCGTCAGATGCAATGAATAAATTTATATGTATACATGTAAATCAGATAATATGCATAAATTAAAAAGTACGCTCGTTCAGCTGCATCAGTTAACTAAAAGATCTGTTCTTGGGCCACAGTACAAGAAAGTAATGTTTAGAACATTGCAGTTTATAGGAAAAAAAGCATGTTTGGCTTCTGAAACAGGAATTAGACAGCTTATCTATAACTTTAATTATTCAGTCATTATTCAGTACAGAAAGCTTGCTCACACTTGTGTCCTTCTTTGTCTGTTCTTTTGATCAGAAAAAAAATATACAGTAATGACACGCCCAAATTCTGCAGGCTCCCAGCACATTTAAAAGATGCAGCAGAAGCCTGCACAGGACAATCACTGTAGGCCTCCTGGCTACGTAGTATGTGAAGCGGGAGGTACGAGACACTGACAGTGTGACAGACAATTCAGCGAGGCAGGAACAGCCGTGTGGTGCTAGTAGTCAGAGGCTAAGCAGACACGAGCAGCTGCTGTCATACTCTCCATGTCAGGGCCAGTAATACAGAGAGTGTGCTGAGGTTTGGCCGTCACTCAGAGCACATGGCCTTTGTTAGAGTTTCTGTGTGTTAGCTGCTAGCTTCGGTGTTGGTTTTGTTTGCTTATTTATTCTATTAAACATTTGAAGTTATTGATGCAGATTAAAGGATAAGATCAAAATCAAAACCAACAATGTGTTAGTCTGTCTTTGTCTGTCTCTCTATACCTTCTAAATCCCCAGTGCCACCAAGCTAGCTGGTTTCAACTTAAATGGTCAAAAAAATTTTAGTTGAATTATTTTAAAGTGCACTGTTGTTTTTACCCACCATCTTTCAAACTGGAGTGCACCTGGTAGGGACTAGTTTTTTATCAATAGTTCCAACATGTAACTCTGTCTAAAACCATAAATTGTCATTTTTACATTAGTGTTTGTGTACTGAATAAACAAACAAGATATAATATGTTAATCTTTCTTGCAGATTTTATGCTATGCTATGCTAAGCTAAGCTAATGTCCTTCCGACACCTCAGGACTTAAAACATCGACAATTAGGGTCTTGTTATCTTGCTATTGGCAAGAACGTGAATTTGCATATTTCGTATATGTGTGTGATGTAGCCTGAGGCTGAATATTTTCACTGGACTCTGCAACTGTGCCCCTGTGACATCACATTTTCATTGTGGATAGAGATATCTGATCAACACTTGTGTTCATCCTCCCAGATCTTTGAGATGATCTTCAGCATGGTGTTGTGCTGCGGGATCCGTAACAGCCCGGTGTACTAAAGCGCCAGGTGTCCAGCCTACTCGCCGATGAAGGAAGGACGACCTTGTAGTCTCTGTCTCATTCTTTTTCTTCTTCTTTTATAATCAGGAAATGTTACATTTATTGCTTGCTGGATTTAGTCAGCTCTTTGAGAAGACAACGTAAACCATCCTCCATTGAGCGTTTTATTGAACACTGTCAATTAATTTTTTTTTTTAGTCACAGACGCCGTTATGCATATTTAACCAGTGTTATTCGAACTTGATATGTAGATATTATACCACATGTCACACATGATTTGACACATGACTCAGCAGTCCCGGTGCTCTAAACCTTTAGTGATTCATTAGTGGTTTACTGCTTCCTTGCCTATGAACAAGCTCTTATATTCTCGGTTTATGGATGTTTTTTCACTGTTGTATGTATAAACTGTGTATATATATAAATATATATTAACAGTGCTTTATGACTGCCTGAGCATGGATATTGTATTACAGTAGATCCTTCTGTATTCTTTCTGCACTCTCTGCTTGTTTGTCTTGTTTTGGACTGAACCAGATGATGGTGAATGCGACCGGCACAAGTGAAGCCTAAGTGTTGGCCTCACCATGTCACACGTTCACATCCACATCGCTGTGTGATGTCTGCAGGAGCTGACTAAAGAAGGAAAGCCTCAGTTAATGTTGGAAGCTGGAACCAAAGTCAGAGTCACCTGATGTCTTGTCGATTTGTCTGCGGCTGTTTGATGTTCGTCACATGTCGAAAACTTGTGCTCAGATGCATAAAACATTTTAAAGTCATTACCTCAGTAGAGGTTTTTGGATTTCCTTAGATGAAATGAAGTTGAATTCAAATCATGTCCTTCCAAACACATTTTACCTAGTTTGGCGTAGCCTACTTTCAAACTTCTGAGTCAGCACCTAAATCTCAAATGTAGTCCCAAATGTGTGGTTAAAAAGGCCATTCATTCTGAATATCAACAAACGTCCAGTTAGCTTTTGTATGAATTTGTCCAGGCATTTCTAATAACCGCTCAATTAAAACTACAACAACAGGAGGAGCACGAGACAGAGACTTAATGTGTTCACCTTAGGAATCTTCCTAGGAATCATCTATAATTAAACATAAAACAATCTAATAGCAAAACTTGAAATGTTTTATACAACTGTGCACTTGTTTATTGTTGTGCTTCACACTATAATTGTCTTTTCCAAATCAGAGGAATTGAATTGAAATGTGACCCATAATATTTAAAGTTACAGCAAGCTGGTTGAGATCTACGGTGACTGACACCCCGGCTGTGTTGGTGGTTTGCTTTTTGCAACAACCCTGTTGACTGTCCACACATGAGCCAACCGTCCCTGGTAGTTCAGCTCTGTAGGAAAATGGCAAAAGTGGTGGAAGATGTAGTATTAAGAGGAAGTTTCATTCACATCTGAACATTCTGTTCAGAATCACGGTTACCACGATACACGGTTTTCCCTGAACAGGAAGAGTATGAAGAATTTAAATTTGTGAAGTAATTATAGCTGTCTGACAAATATAGTGGGGTAAAAAGTACAGTAGTTATCTCTGAGATGTAGTGAACTAGAAGTATAAAGTTGCCTAAAATAAAAAAAAACTCAAGTAAAGTAACTTAAGGTCGGTACTTGAGTAAATGTACAGTAACATTCCACCACTGGAAAACGATTAACTTTTGCTTGCTCGTGAAAGGAAACGCATGGTGAAACTCCAGCCTGTAGCCAGTGTAACTGCAGAAAGATCTTTGCTTTGGTGTTCTGAATCTTGGTAGCCTTATCTGGTTGAGTCTAATCCTCTCTCATCTGACCTGGTTGTGTCATTGTACTGTCCCATTGGTTTCACAGCCTACTAACCTCCGTCATTGGTGCAATTCATGTAACAATTGTTCCCAGTGCATGGCGAGAACAAGACAAAAGCAGCTCATCTGTTCTGAGCCACCCAGTGGTTTGCACTAACCCCCCTCCCCTGCTTATGTTGCTTGGCTCTTGGTTTGGCGCTGTATGTGCGCCAAAAACAGTTTAAGCTAGTGTGTTTGTGTGGACATACAGAACTACGAAGGACACAAGATCTTGAATCATACTGTGTGTGAGCTGGAAATATTTTGCTATGTGTGCAGTGACTTCTGGAGTCCTGCCACTGACAACTAGCAGAAACACCTTAAGTCTGCCAAGAAATAGTTCCGGCATGCAGCTCCCCTTAAAACCACAACTTGTTGTGTCATAATTAACAACTTACCACGTCGTATTAATCTCCCATGTTATTACGTTTTCTTTTTCTGGGCTGTTAGATTAGATTTTACAAGTGTTGCTGACTTTGTGTCCACTCTCTTTTAGGTCAGTTTTCGAACTGTCTCATACAGAGTAGTTACATGAACAGCCAGAGTATTGACCACAGATCAGCCTTAACCGCCTGCTGAAGTTCAGCCAATGAGAAACTTCCACCTGGCAACAGAAACTGCTGTTTAGTTTTTGTCCCGTGGGTTTTTTTTTACTCCACATAGGCTTGCCAATATTTTGTCCTACTAGATCCAGCTGCCACTAACACATTACTGCCCACCATTACAGCTCTCCCAAGTTTTGCGCATCATGAACACAATAAATCATCCTGTGTAAGCTTCCATATTATCACAGCTTTTGTCACCAGACTAAAACCATGTCATGTTAACATGTCATACTTAAACTGAGAAACAGCAAAAGTGTCTTGTAATATTTACAGCTCTGATGTATTGTTCTAATGAAAATCATGAAGGCTGTAGAAAGACAATGTATGCCTTTTTTCTCCTTGTATTGTGTATCTTTGTCTGGTACGTTGTCAAAGGAGTCTGGACAGAAAGGGTGGAAGATTTTGTGGCAGTGCCGACTGAAAGGAAGTCAAAACTTTAACATATTTAGCTAGTTTCTCCCCAGAAATTCCAGTCCAGTATTCCCCGATGATGAGGGCACTACCTGTGTTTCTCTGACAGTAGCCTACTGTCCATGTTGCTGCCTTTTGAATTTGGTATCTGACACTCAGGACCCACTGCCACTTAAATCTCAAACCCGATCTACTCTGGTAGACTTTGGTTTGCCCAAATATAAAGGGATTAAATGTATTTTACAAATAAACAGTTGGTGGTCTTGTTTTTTTCTTTGGGAATCCAAATAAGAAAAGTGGGAATCAAATTAAAGTTACAGAGATCATAACAAATGAATTGGAAACCTATAGGAAGGCCGCAGATTGCTGCAGTCAGCCAGTCAACTGACTTGACTTCCTCTTCAAGGTGACTACAAAAAAAAAATGAATCAAAAGCATTCTTAATGTTTTGCTAGTTTAAAAAGTGTGGGTTGATAAATGTACAGGCAGATTATCAAAACCCATCAGTGATAATGTGTCAGGGTTAAGAGAACAGTGAAGATGACAGGCACGCATGACAGCCATCAACACAGACAGACAAAACAGACACCTGGCAACAGTAGTCTGGTAAACCGACCTCTGCCTGAGGCAAAAGGTGTGGGTGTCATCACAGACAGTGATTTAAACTTGAGTAAGCTTACTGACTGTCATTAAGACTATTTCCCCCCCAGCAAAAGTCTCACTATATTTTTTATTATGCAATAAAACTGATTCATGCTTTGGTTTTCTCTTGTCTTGACTACTGCCATCCAAACATCCGGATGTGGGCTACCTCAGGCTATGATGCAGCACTCCTGGCCTTCTTGTGGTCCTGACAAAACGGATTTAAGCCTGAAGTGGCCCCCATGTAAAATAGCAAATATCCTAAATCAAGTGTTGGCTTTTTTGGCAAAGATGCAGTGTGTAATCTGGATGTGAACCTGGCCAAAGTATTGTCCAACAATGTTGGGCCACTTTAGGTAAAAATTTCATACTGGCTAATCTGAGTATGAGCCTAAATACCACATATTGTATTATGTACACATACAACAGGAGTACATGGACTAAATGCCACCATTCCAAGCAGCATGTGGGCCATTAGAACATGAGGAATGTGGGCCATTCCAGGGCCAGATTAGGGCCAGTTCTGGTTTATTTAGTTCGGGATTGGTATGGCTTGCTTGTGGCCCAGTTGTGGCATTCAGGAGTGGACTGCCCAAGTGCTGTCATTCCATGCAGTATGTTGGGCGGATGAGAATATGGAGTCCCGGCCAAATCTGGGCCAGAATGAAAATGAACTGTTGGCCAGATTAGAGCCAGTTTTAGTTTCTTTAGTTTGTCTTGGTAAACATCCAGCACGGTTAAGGCTCGCTTGTGGGCCAGATCTGGCAAACAGGAGTAAAATGCTCCAATGCCATCATTCCATGCTATATTTGTGCCAGATGAGGATATGGAATGTAGGCCACATCAGTTCTGGTTTATTTGGTTTGTTCTTGGCTGATATGTGGTCATGCAGTGGCCCAGATCTGGCAAACAGGAGTGGACCCCCAATTGACATCATTCCGTGCGGTGTGTGGGCTGCATGACAGTGTCAGGTGTAGGCCGGATCAGGGCCTCAGCAATTTTGGGATGTACAAACTGTGGAACAGGCTTCCCATGAATATTCCACATGCAACTTCTGTAAATCCTATTTTCATTTTTATTATTATACCATCTTTTGTTGTGTTTAATGTATTGACATAATTTGCTGTTAAGCTGCATTGTATGCAGTATATGAAAAGGCACTACACAAGTAAAGTTTAGTATAATTATCACTAAATGCTTCCAATAAACAAGTTAAGTTGGGTACAGAGCTCCTCACTGAGCAAAACTTTCACAGCTGCCATGTAGAGACTGGAAGCATATTGATGGCAAAAGATCTGAAAGAGAACAAAACAAATCCGGTCTCAGTCTGCAAGTCTACTTTTGGGCAAAAGACACAGATTTGTAATAAGCAAAATTAGACTTGTGCACCAAGTAGGAGAGAATTGTGAGTTTAACGGATGATTTGATCGTGCAGGAGGAATTCTCTGATTTGAGCCAGGGAAAGGGATTCTTATGCTGGTAATGAAAGCAGCTGCTCGCTCTCACTTGTGGTGGAGCTCAAACTCATCCTGTCTATTTGGCCTAGAAGTTAAGTCTCCTTCTTTTGATTTTATTATGCTTTCCAATCATGCAGAGAAATTATTACCATTCCTAAATCTTCTTAGAACCCTCTGTTCTTTCCTCTTTCATCCTGCAGACCATGTACTCCCAACTCTTTGCTGCGTCATCCGCCTTTTCATTCCCATCAACTCCGACATGGGCAGGGACCCACAGACAAACACATTTGGTGGATTCTAAATAAATAAATCCTCTCTCTGCTCCTGTTGCAAAACCCATTAATGCTGCACACCAATCTGAAGCAATTAGCACTCTCTCTGGCCTGACCTCTACCCACTGCAAGGCAATAACCGCGGCCATCATCTCACATGCAAAAGCAGATGTATCATTGGAAAGTTTTTTTCCCACACTTGATATTAAACTTTGAGATTACTGCTGCTGGTCTACATAGTCTTATAATTTCTCTGACCTTTAGACCTATCTCTTATCCATCTTATCCATATCCATAAGATCTGTCTCTGGCTGTGGAGGTATAGCTGGCAGAACATCTATGCGGTATACCCATTTCACTTCCCTTCTTCTCAACGACCCAACCAAAGCTCTTTGTTGGTGTTTTTTTCACGGCTCAGTACCATCTATTGTAGAATGGTTTCATGATCTTGTAAATTTACCCAATATGTCATCAGTATTGGCGGTCTTCTTAACTCCAACTGCATTTTCCTCATTTCTACCTGCAACGCTGGCACAGATGTTTTTAAAGACCCACTATTTTATGTTTGTATTGTGCATATAATACATCTAATACCCATACGCCGCACAGCCATTATCCAGAACTGATCGTGTTCAACCTATGTAGCTTTCAAAGCAGACCTCTCAGCTCCCCACTCTGTTGTACTATCGCATTACTCTCTCAATATGTACATTCCAGGTGAGCCTGGCATCACAGCACACTCCTATTTTTTTAGTAATTAGTCTATCCTTTTCACGGAAATGCAGTTGGATGTCTGCTCCGATGTTCTTCCTTGTAAAGAAAAGCATATTTGTTTTCTTAACAAAGTATATAATGAAGGGTCACCCTATTAGACCCTTCTTAGTTTTAGAGTTTCTCAGTGCAAACTATTTACAGTGTCCCCTTTAGACCATTCCTTCTACTGTCAAAATAAAAGCTGGCACAGTAGCATTTCTAAACCACCAGATGGAGACTAAGAGCCGTGTTCAATGTCTGTTAATCATTAAAAAACTAAACATCCGACTTGAATAAACTAGGCGGTAAGGTGAGGGGATTCACAGTGCTGACTCAGTAAGATTTGAAATTGCAGGCTTAACGATAAGGCAGTGTGCTCAGTGGGGTTGCACTTTGCACAACCCATCTGATGTTTCTAACACAGTAGGCAGTAATGCCTAACAGGTTATACCAGCTACCTGTACATTTACTCCAATGCCTTGGAATATCTTACAATAAATTATATGTGATGTAATAAAAAAAACAATGTGTCTGACTATTCCATGTCCCTGTCTCAGGGTTCCAGTGACTGCTGTCAGTGAAGGAAATTATTAATTTAAAGCAGCACAACTTCAGATTCTAAGTAAGTGGAGTCTTAACAGATTACAGGGTTTCCAAATAACTAGGTGCCATAGAGTCATCCTGTATACTCAAAGTTTAGCTCTCAGCGTGGTCACTGGTGAAAAACTATCACACAGAACGCCACAAAGTAATTCTAGACTTTGCCACCAGGTGCAGCACGATTAAAGCAATTCACCTCCAACATAGACATACAACATACATACATCATCAGTGTCCTAGTGACATGTTGGTCCATCATGAGGCCGCAAAACAACTTCTGTATTTGTTTTTCTCAGATTCCCCAAGTGTGTGTAACTCTACTGGAGAGATGAACAAAAAGGATTCCTTCATTTGTTGCTTTGATGGCTTTGGAGGACAGCGCTGGTGACTGTGAAGAACATGGCATAAGAATCAGAATCGGAAGGAGCTTTATTGCAAAGTAGTGTTTTACACATACGAGGAATTTGCTTTAGTGAGAAGGTGCTACACTCAGACAAACATACAGTTGACATAAATAAATGTAGAAATATATAAATATGGAATAAACAAATGCAAGTTATATGAGAATTTACATGTATTTTCATCAAACCATTGATTTAAATATATTATAATAAAAATAATTTAAATGAATCAGCACAGCATGACATTATAAAATTGAATGTCTGGACACATCTCAATATCCCCAGCTTAAGTACTGTATCCTGGGAGCCTCTGAACCCTGAACGCCCACCTTTCCCACTAAATGCCCACATGATTGCCATCCAGGTTTACATACAGCATCTGAGCACCTAAGACAGACAACAGAGCATCCAGTCTGACCAGGCTTTTTGACAGTGGACAATTGGATCCAGGTGAGCTTCTGCAATGCATCTGGTGTCAGGAATGCCTTTGAAGCTCCTCACCCTAGAACCCTTTTTGTTGGACGCACTGACAATGCAAATACTTTTGGAGGGAACTGAAGTAAATCAACATGAGTAGGTTGAAAGTAAAAAATAAACTTGCATTATACGTCATGCTTACTTTTAATACATATGTTCTTTTTTCCCAACAGGTGAGTTTCTTAATTATCAGATTATATTTAATGACTGAGAGTTGGAATTATGATACAGAATGCTGTTTTTGGGAAAACATTTTATATTTCCATTCTTCAGTGTGTGATTCCACATGATCATCTCGTGTTTCACCCTGGAAACCAGCTCATTGTTTATTCTGTTTTGTTCTCTCACTGCTCACTTAGTTTGGTGCAATTTGTATTTGTTATCTTTCACTAGGCCTATTTCACACGAGCCCTCCTCCATTCTCGGTTTACTGTTACTTTATCTCTCCACATCATTTCTTACTGCTAGTTTGTGTGGGTAATAGCTGTCAGTATTAGTCCTGGATGCTCTGAATTCCAACACCCACTCTCTATTCCAATGAAAACCATGTCTGCCCCATCAGCAGTGAAAACCAGTAAACACTGTTTATAACAAATATGATTCATTTCAAAATGTCCTCCCAAAAAATAAAAGAAGTCACATCACGTTTTTTGTGTGTGCATGATGTACGGCAAATTAACTTTAAAATTTTATAATCCTGTTTTCATTTAAAAAAATTATTTTGCAGAATTTCAATCCAAACTCGGCTGACAAATCAGAATCAGCTTTATTTCCCAGATATGTGTGACTCAGAATTGCATATTGCTCACAATGTGCTTACTTACAATGCAATAATAATACAATACAACAATAATAAAATCACACAGGCTACAGTATAGAGAACACACATATACACATTATAAGCAAAAACAAAATAGATTCATACAATAGTGCAATGAGCAGAGTGCAAAGGATGTGGGAGTAAAATAGAATCCCACAGACTTCCAAAGAAGAAAATCCCCTCCTTAATTTGGTTAAGAAATACTCCAAACATTCTTGGACACTCAAAGCACACAGCCATATAGTAATTTGTGGGATTCTGTTAACTACTCATTAAAATAGTCTTTGAATAGCCAGTAATTAAAACAAAAAGTCAAAAATCAGCTGGACTGATTTACATTATGCTTTTTGTAAACTAAATGATGCCAGTTTTACAAAGCAGAGCTTGGAGAACACATTCCTGGGTTCATGAAGTAAAAGGGGTCATGACCTTTGTGCGTAAGTGAGTGTGTGTATTGTTTCTAAAAATGCCTGTTAGACGCACTGCTCAGTGCATCCACACCCAGAGTGAGAGTCCGTGGTTTCTCTGTAGGTTTGTGTGAAAGCCTCATGGTCTTGGCAGGAGTGTTTCTGAGACTGGCTGCAGGAATCCTTCCCTGAGCCCCTCTGCTCCAGACATATTACTGCTCCTCAGACTCAGACTTGGTTTCCCAGACCTCCCCCAAGAATTTTACATGTTGCCCAACCCCCCCATCAACAGTAAAAGCCTGCTCATCAAGCAAAACTGTGACTGCTCTCATTTGAAATGGTTTTAAAAGAATAAAAAGTTGTAATTGGAGACTTCACTAGTTGTATTTAAATGCATACAAGGAGACTTGTAGTTGTGTTTCTCATGAGCTTGTCTTCACTTAGTGCTTCACCTCAGTGAACTTTGGGAGGGCTTTGAGATGACATCACGTTGTAGCTGTTTTTCTGAAACGTCACTTCAGCTGAGGGTGTTAGCTAAACCATCTGACATTGACTCCATCCTCCCTTCCTGTTCCTCCTATTAGGTCCACTCATCATTTAGGTTTGGGTAATCATTTTACACACAGACATTTAACATATCAGTGTTTACTAATGTTGATAACAGATATTATAGTCTGTGTTGTAACAATGAGCATAGCTTTTTTCATGTACGCCTGACATCATTGAAGAATCAAACGATTCATGACATTTATTGAGCAGACCCTTGCTCACAGGGAGCCTCATTACAGAACAAAGGGCTAACTAGCAATTCTTAAACTCATGGCTGATCTTAGACTTTTTTTTCAAAATGATTATCGCAGGATAAAGATATTCAGATGTAGCATATGGCTCAAATTCAAAGGCGTTTCAGAGAATTTGGCAATACATCCAACCAGCCTCACAACCGCAGACCATGTGTAACCACACAATCCCAGGACCTCCGCATCCAACATCTTCACCTCCAAGACCAGCCACCCGGACAGTTGCTGCAACAATCGGTTTACAGAACCAAAGAATTTCTGCACAAACTGTCAGGAACCGTCTCAGGGAAGCTCATCGGCATGTTCATCGTCCTCATCGGGCTCTCAACCTGACTGCAACTTTGCACAGCCATTGAAGAGGAGTGGACCAATATTCCACAGACCACAGTCAACAAACTGATCAGCTCTGTGCGGAGGTGATGTGTTGCATTGAGTGAGGCAAATGGTGGTCACACCAGATACTGACTGGTTTACGGACTGGTTGCTGGGTCTTAGTTGCACCTTCATATTCTGGGCAGTGTTAAGCAAGCCTACTCCTGGATGGATGGAGCCTGTAAAATATTTTAAATTGGATCTATGTCATACAAGGAGGTTGAGTGGATCATTGGAATTGGACGACTACCAGATTTCATCCGAAATCCGCTCACCAAGTCATCCTCCCATTTTAATTTGAGATAGGATTAGTCGAAGGAGGATGAGGCCACTGACAGTAAAACATCATAAATCTGAGATTGTGCTCAGGGGGGCCTTTATGAACACAGTCCTCCAAACAGTTGGCAGGAGTTTGACACAGGAATGTAGGGAAGCTTTTTCAGACAAAGTCTTGGGAGGTACCTGAAAAAAGAAATGAAAATATTATCTTTGAACAAATCTGTCCCTTTGTTCAGACCATTTCTGGACCATGGCTAGAATACTGTGTCCAACATTTGGGTGTGAATAGTGGTTTACTAATGTTGTAGTCAAGATCGCCCAAACTGAGACCAAGTCAAGACCAAGACAAGACCAAGAGCAGAGTTGATCAAGACCGAGGCAAGACCAAGACTTTTAGGGGCTCAGACCAAGTCGAGTCCAAAACAGAGGGAGGGTAAGACCAAGTCAGGACCAAGACCAGTTCCCCAAATTACATTAAACACAATAAAATGTGGAACAAGATAATTGGCACTTCTCATCTGAAAGATCCACATTCCCATTAAAACACCCACATGCAAACACTAAGAGCTGAAATCAAAGTAAGCATCGCCATTGCGGGGAGGGGTGACAATCGTTAACAGGAATTTTTAATTAGGGTTATTGGTTGCAAGCAGTTTATTGATATTCCCTAAGTTATGGTCTTGAAATAAAATCCTGAGTCCTCAATGCCCGAGGCTGAGACAAAACAGAGTACAAATGCGGTTGAGTCCAAGACAAGACAAAGACCATCAAAAAGTGGTCTTAAGACCGGTCTCGAGACCAAGATCGGTCTTGAGCACTACAACACTCTGGGTTACTGGTGAATGGCATGCAGGAGAATGCGTGACTTAGCCTAAAGCCCAAAGCCCAAATTTCAGTCCCCTCCTGCTCTCTTTGATCACCTGTACGCTTGTTTTAATCTAACTGAATTCACGATTGAGTTGTTCTTTTTCACGTGTGTGTTTCTGTTGTTAGACAACTAAACATGCAGATATAGAGTGATAGTGATCGAATCACTATTTCATGATCAGAACAGCGTCAGACAAAATCAATAGAAATATCAATGACTACATCATCAGCATGGATTGTGTGCTAGTGTATTTGCTGATCACACCACTGGGAGTCACCAAAGCCATTCATCCTGCACATAAGGGCGTTAGTAGTTCAACTTTAAGCCTCAGGCTAATATCATGCCAGTGATCACAGATGATACAGACCCCACGCAGGTGGAGACAAACATCATCACTCTGAATTTCATCAATCCTGCCTGTCGGCCATCCATCATGCAATTCTGCTTTTTTTTTACTTTGTCAAGTAGATCTATGGGGCAAATAATGAGCCATCTGGCACAAAGTAGAAGCGCCTTGACAAGGAATGTTATTGTTTATATGATGTGTGTGTGTGTGCTTTTCTTACAGTAGGGCTACACCTTGATTTTCCAACTATGAACTGTGTAGACACACAAGTTACAACCCATGAAAATAGGAGCACAGTGGCCCCTCAGCTGGGCACACAATTATCCTCATTTAATGCATTTACACACAGGATACATGCTGATCTATTTAGCCTATACTGTGATACTGATTGTATACACAGGCATAGGCCTACATACATCCTGATACTACAGGTACGAGATAAATTTGAATACTTCTGCAAAATTCAAATAGGACCTGCCCTTTTTTTTTCCGTTAACAGCCTATTGTGCAAATTAGAGAGGGGTGGCGGCCGCACAACGCATGACTCCAAAGTTTGGGGTTCGCATCCAGACACGCATTTTGTGTTTAGGCAACATCGGCATTTTGGTTAAAAGGTGAAACAATAATAAAGTTGCACATGTGCGTAATTTCTTGTAGCCTAGATATGATTGTCCTGACGGTCATGTGGATATCTGTTGACCCCCAAACAGCAGGTCCCGCCTACAAACGGATAGGCTGCTGACTGATCTCCATTTCGTAGAGGACACTCAGACAACAGAGCCACTCACAGGACGAGCCCCGACTGCTCTGGGACTCCCAACTTTTCTTTCTTTGCCTGGGTGAAGTTGTTTCTTTCCCACTGTGAGCATGAGTGTGGCGGTGGCGGAGGGCTGTTTTCTGTCCGCTCTGCAGCCCAACTCCTCCTGCACCGCCTATGTGGTTCCCTCGGACGGCCCGTCTCCGGACCCGGTGGCTAAAGCCAGGAGGGTCCGGGAGCAGGTCCGGATGCGCCTGGCTGAAAAGAAGTCCTCCTCCCTGCCCAGACTGGACGACTCGCTGGTCGGATCAACAGGTGAGCCACATCGTGTTTCAAATTTGGCTTCAAATTCAGGTGCGTGTGCGTGTCTTTGTTCATCACCAGGTGATGGTCATTAAACAGTAATTACCATTAGGCGCAGGTCTACTG
>JAPMOB010227279.1:0-57627 GCA_029875015.1 Lepomis gibbosus
ATATATATATATATATATATATATATATATATACACACACACACACACTAAAAACAAAACAAAAAAGACAGATTGACACAATAGTGCAATGAGCAGAGTGCAAAGGATGCAAGAGTAAATTATTATTACCAGGATACAGGATTGATTTTAATTTTGTAGGAGCATTTCATTTATTGATTGCTGTCAGAATGTTAACAGAATTTCAACAAATAGGCCTATAGCAAACAACATGTTTCTGAAATCAATTTCCTATGCTAGCTTTAATATCAGCCAAGTGCCATCCTTTCCTCTCAGACTCAGTATATTACAGCTGAGACTGAACTCAGTGCTCAGTCTGTCTTCACACAGCTCCGTCTATCTAACACGGCTAAACACAGGATAACTTGAGCAGCAGGAGTTTGATGTAGAAATTATTATGTGGGAAACAGCTTTCCTGTTGGCCCTGTAAGGGACTGGAAATAAGTTTTACTTGGCTTCTTTATTTAATGGGGTTGATTTAATGCTATCATCAGTTTCACTGGCGGTGCAGAGGTGAAAAACATCTATTCCTACCAGTGTTTGTCTGCTTTTTCAATTTGTAAATTAAATCAAGAAGATAAGTGAAGACAAATCTGTTGAATCTGAAGCACCTAACTCTGAGCAGTATCCAAGCAAGATGAATGTATTAAGCAATAAGAGCATTGGAAATGAGCTGTGAGTAGCATTGTGTTTGTTTGGTGATCACAGTAATCACTGTTGTTGCATTAAATGTTCAGGTACAGTTGCAGGTCTGTGGTTCAGAGTTCTGAAAACTTTTCCAAGGTTCATAGAAGTGAAACAAATGTAACATGACATTTTTCAGGCTACTGTGAATTCATACAGTTTCATATAAATACCTCTCTGGCCAAAAAAACAAACAAAAACCCATGGCAAATGCATATTTGTACTACAGAGAACACCTCAATGTAGAAATGTGTAACCTGAAGTTATCACTCATTTCTGCTCTTTGCAATTGGATGAATAAGTGTTTGTCCTTGCTACTGAATAAAGCACAACATGTGTTCAAAATAAATGGGAAATAATGGATATATGGACATTTGTCAGTGTCTTCTGTCTGAATGTCTAAAGAAGGATTCATGAATTACGTGTTTTAGTTGGATACATACTGAAAAAACATCCTGAATATTAATTAGGATTTAATCAAACCCCATGTTTTAGAAAAGATTAGAGAAATATTTTATGCTGGAGGTTTTCTCATAATATCAATGTTAAAATACAGCCATGATTCTACAAAACAGTGGCAGTTTTGTAACAAGGTGCGTAGTGCAGTAAATAAAATATGAAACCTGCTAATAATTAGTTTAAACTGTGTTTTGACCTGTGAGAATAATGTAAAATATGTCCCACAAACTTTTAAAAATATGACTAAATTCATTCCTCATTCCCAGATCAAGGGGTCAAAGGGCCAAATTTTATTTTTTCACTTTTACATACCCAGGGTTGATAGAAGATTATGCTAGGCAGTAGAAATGCTGTTTTGTAGAGCTTTCCTGGAATAAATGAGTAAATTTGAGTTTGGAAATTATCACTTTGACCCAAGGTGAGCATCCTTAATTAATCTGTAATCGTAAAACAATCAAACTCAAAATTGTGAACTGATTGGATTGGACTGATTTACCACTGATCAAAACACAGCATTGATCGTGTTCCTCTTATTAAGTGTTTTTTTTTTTTTTGCATATAGTTTTCTTGACACTCTGCAGCTGCAGTGCATAGATTTATATTCCCTGGGAACAAATAATAATAAATCTATATGTAGAGTGTGAGGGTTTTCCCATGAAAGCGGAGTAGGGTCAGTGTATATTCTTAACTATATAACTGATTGTTTACATTTTCAATAAAAAACTCCATGATGAATCAATCGCGAACAATACAAATCATTGCAAAACCATATGACACATGTTTTTCTTTTATAAGTCAGGTCGTCACAACACCCTCCTCATTGATAAAACCTCCACCTCTTCTCTCTTTCAGAGGGAAATGGGACCGTCACGGCACACAGACATCTACTTACTGAACGACATGGATACTGATGCTCTGGTTGAGAGATAGGAGGACACACTGTGGATGGATGTTGGACTGTGGCTGTGATGACCCGACTGCAGCGCGGGACCACTAAAGCTCTGCCAGTATGTTAGTCTTCACCTCTCACGTTCAAAGTGTCCTTACAGTACACAGATGTCTAATCCTGTTTAAAACAACGGTGAATCACCAGCATCTCAGCGACCTTGGCTAAATAATGTTTATGCAAATAATGGTTACATATCTGGGTCATGTCTCAAATATTTTGGTTGAACCTATCATGTTTGTTCCTGTCGGCTTTTTCAGATCACTCATTTTTAATGATTGAACCACTACAAGTTAGTAACGCTGTGTCAGTGACAAAGACAGTGATGGTTGCCAACCAGACACTACTGTGATGAAATGATCCATTTCCATTTTGAAATCGCACAATCATAAACTCACTGTTCCACATCATTGAGACGCTGGGGTCATGAGACACAGTTGGCTGTTACAGCCAGTGTTGCACTAAAGACTCTGTGTACCCCCATTATGTTTCACTTGATTGGTTATAACTTTCAGCTGGTTTATGACCTAAAAATCTGATTTTGCCATTGTCACAAATCCCCACAAGTGTCAAAAGAACAAAATGGTACTAAAAGGTCTGACGTGAATCCTTCATAAAACGTCAAAACATCAAAGCTGCAGCATGATGTTAACAATTTATTTGGTGCTTTGCTTCTATTCTATTTTATATTTAGATTAAGTGATTTAAAACATTCATGTAGATGTTAACATTAGACAAATTGTTATAATTCATATATTTAATGAACACTTGAAAAATCTAAAAGTTATTTATGTGTGACAAGTCACATTTCTTGCTGTGTTTTACACTATATAAAAGAGAATGACAGTTTTATGTCATTTTCATGTACAATCATGCTGTCTATTTTAGATTTTGTGGATTTCTGTTCTTGGAGATAAGGTCTGTACATCCTTCCTGTTTCCACGCATTTGGAAGATCAGTCATAAAACGTTCTTCTAATTATGAATTATTAAATTAAAGGCACCATTTGTAAGATTACAAATGGAAGCAGACAAAAACTTATGATAATACAAGAATTTCCCCTCTGGGATTAATCAATTAGTAATTAACTATTTCTGATTCTGATGTATATGTTTTTCAGAAAATGTATACATTCCTGTGTAATTAATTTGTGAATTTTAGATCATACATTTGCAGTAGTGGTGTAATATGAGTGATCAGTGCTGAATTCAAAACTTATTACATTTTCTCTCTTAAATTTCCTCTTAGTTAGGCTTTCATCCTTTTGTTTTAATATTTGTTTACTTATGTGTAGTTATGAATGCTATTTTGGCTTGTATGTAGTTTTAGTGGATGTTTAGTTTGGTTTAAAATGTTGTTATTTTGTTTTTCAGCTTTTTGGGAATTTATAGCAGCAGCTAGCTTTTTTTTATGAAGCAAAATTTACGCAGAGGTATGATGTATGCAAGGTGCACTCTGTTACAGAACAAAATAGCATGTGAAAAGAGATGAGGTCAGTAAATGATAAAAATATGATGTGTAAGGTGCTGTATTATGATTGTGATACTTGAACATGTCTTTTTATGCATTTAAATAACTTGATTAGTGTAGCGCCTTTAAAAACTGTGTTTTACAGGGATTTTAACAAGTAAAAAAAGTACAGAGAAGACGCTAGACAAGAAGAGGATATAAAATATCACCATACAACAATAGGATTCATCATAAAAAGACAATGTTGGTTGTGCACTACTGGTTTGGGCTGATATATACACCAAACCACCTTTTCCTGGACCAAATATTGAACTGCACTTGTATGCTGTGATTATTGTGCAGACGACTAAGTGCCTCCTGTGTTCACCACTGTGCCTATTCACTGTTCAGTCAAAAACAAACTAATACAAGAAACTCACATTGTTACAGGTGGAACAACATGTAGTACATTGAGTAAAACGGTCTAATTAGAATCCTTCATCAAGAATATGTATTGTAGGGATGTGTATTTAGTTTAGAGGGGCTGACAGTATCTTTGAAAGTTTAACATATTGTCAAATTTGTTTTCTTTTTGCCATTGTGTTCTGCATTTGCCATACTTTCTGGAAGAATTGAAATGACATGTAGTGCCAAATAAAAATCAAATATACACCTTTTTAGTAATTACACTCCTGCAAATAGCGCATTCTTAAAATAAATGAACCAGCAAGAAATGAGCCATGGTGTAATAGAGAGTTTAAACGTTGACATTGTAAGCTGTATGATAAAATATCTTTAATGGGATCACAGAAAAGGAACAAATGATTGTGGGTGGACTCTACATTCACAGAACATTTCTCACTGAAGGACATGTGCTTTTGGACTGTCAGTACGTTACCATAGGACCTTCTAGCATAACCTGCCTCTAGTGAAATCAATTAAAAACATGTTAATGACCTCGGTTATTCTCTGTTTTTTATTGATTACTGCATCATTTGTTGCATTTTAAAGTATTATAAAGTGTCTGAATTTGGGAACACCTGTTAGGATTGTCAGAGACCATTTCCATGGCCAAACAGGAATTTGGTACTGTATTGTATTGTACTGTAAATTAGATTAAATATGTTATTTATGTTTGATGTAATTGTACAGTATGATACAGTATTGGGACCCTACTAAAAGGGTGGTTTTCTGATATGTTTTTTTGTCATCAGATCTGTTGTTTTAAATCATCTGCCATCTGTTATATTTTTGAATAGTTTTTTGTTTCTTAAATAAAGTTAAAATACCTTTGAGTAATGTGCCTACAATATTTTTTATTATTGTATTTATTCTTTTACTGAGTTTATTGAGGTTACTTTCTTCTAACGTAGACTATATGTTAACTAATCCAATAAATGTACGTGAGGTAAAGAAAATACTGTATTATCAGTAAACAACAATATGGCTTTAAGGTGAAGCAGACCGCTATGTGGGACCGACCGACACTGAGAGGGTTGCCTTTGTAACTGTTGGGTTGTCATGGAGCCGTTGGCTTCTTCCTGGCCACGCGAGGGCGCTGTCTGAAGCGCGCCTCCATCCTGTCCTGCCTACGTCACCACATTTCGCCGAATGCGATGGAACAGCGTGGAGAAGCGTGAGGGTGGTACCGAGAAAGAACTTGTAAGTCCAATGAAAAGTTGATAAAATGTGTGTTTTTCGTGTCCGCGTCTCTATCTGGTGCTTGGCGACTGAGAGGTTCCCGGCTAACGTTTGTTACAGCTTTTGTTGCCGGTTGATGTGTCAGACTGTTGTTTTCAAATCCTTGTTTTACAGGCAAGATGAGGGACGCGGCTCTCCTGTTCACACCGTGCGTGCTCCTGTGTCTCCTTCTGAGCTCAAGCCAGGCCGCCAGACAAGGACAGGACATGAGATGTGGAGGTATGTGTCCGTCTCCGCCTCACTCTCTCACAGATACCGTGAAAAGTCTTAATGCGTGTCCTCCCTCTCTGCTCCCCGCAGCCTGCAGGGCTCTGGTAGACGAGATGGAGTGGGCCATCTCCCAGATAGATCCAAAGAAAATGATCCAGACAGGATCTTTCAGGATCAACCCGGACGGCAGCCAGTCCATCAGAGAGGTGAGGCTGCAGCAGCACATCCACGTAGTAATCTGTGCGCTGAAGCACTTTACTGGCAAGGGGTGATTAAATGGATTTTTAAAGCGGAGATAACAACTGTTTGGTTTCTCACTGGGATGAGATGCTACTACTAACTAATTAGATAGTTTTATTGATTGAAGACTATGTTAAAACATTGTTACCAGCATCTTCCACGAGCGCCTCGAATTTGAGTTTCTGCTATTATGATTTATTTTATATGACAGTAAACTGAATCATAACTTAAAACAAAATATCTTACGACTTCCCCTGTGCTCTAGGATATTGTGATGGGCACTTTCACAGTTTTCAAAAATGTTTCATTGGCCAAATGATTGATTGGGCAAATAATCTGCAGATAAATCGATAATTGTATTTATTTAATTTAAAAAAAAAAATTGAATTAAAAATGTATCAATAAGGAAAACAGTCTCAACAATATTTTACAGTTCTGGCTGGGTACAAAACCTCAGTACTTTCTGACTGCTAATTTGATTGATTGTGTCATGTGCTGAACATATTCTGAACATATCAGGTATTGACCAGTCTATGCTATTGACTGATCTTTATATATATACAAAGTTTTATCAGGAATCTAATCAGAATGGCCATTGTAAAAATAGGATGAAGGGAACAATAAAGTATTGCTGCAATAAAATCACATTTTCTCTGTTTACGTGGGTTGGTGTGAAGAGAAACCTCACATCCTCTTTAATTCAGAGCTTTTTATGACCTCTGATGTCTCCAGGTTCCTCTGGCTCGCTCAGAGGGAAACCTCCTCGAGCTGATGGAGAGTGTGTGTGACAGGATGGAGGACTACGGCGAGCACACAGATCCTTCCACAAACAGGAAGTCCTACATTAGGATAAAATCTCGGAGCGGTGAGGCCATGGACCTCTCTGAGGCCACGCTGGATTCAAGAGTTACAGCTGGCTTAAAATTTGCAGTGAGTACAGTCATCTATAGAATAATCCCAAATAATTATTAAATGCATCATCATATGTTTTAATGACCTTGCAGTGCTATGTTTTTATTTTTAATGATAACACAGAGTAAAAAACTGTTCAAGTATTTTTATGCAACCTATACCCCCCAATCTTGTGATTTATCCTTTGAATCGTGCAGTGTGTTACATTTTTTTGACTTATTTCCCCAGTGTGAAACAATTGTTGAGCAGCATGAAGATGAAGTCATTGAATTCTTCTCTCATGAGACAGAAAACGTGAAAGACAAACTCTGCAGCAAGAGGACAGGTATGTTTTTCACTCAACATGCCTTATGTATTTGATTATAATGCAGTGTTTTTCACCTCCTTACACATTTTTGTAATGTTCCACTGCAGCAAACTATATTTTGATTGTTTTCCTGTCCTGTGCACTCTGCAGACCTCTGTGACCACGCTCTAAAAACGCCCCATGACGAACTTTGATATCATCTCTCTGGCCCTGCTGTCGCTCCTCAGCTGAAATAGAGACGTTGGGTGCTGTAGTGTTTTCAGTTGTCACTTATCGCCGGTTTATGCCATGGCAGCGGTGGAAGATGTACACAAATTGTTATGTAAAATAATAGAAAATCCACCTGAAAATAAGTGTTGTTCCTGTGATCTGTGAGAATTTAAGGACAAATTTGCCATTTTTTTTAGCTGGATCTCTTTGGACTATACTGTCGCTTATTTATAAACTGGCTTCTCAGTATTCTGTGTTTCATATGAAGGCTCCTGTCTTTCAGTCAAATGTTATTTACAAGATAAAGCTGTGAAAGTTAAGTCAGTCTTCCCAGTGCAGGGGGTTTCTTACAGAATTAAGTGTGTATATACAGTAAACGTTTTAATTTAAGACAAGTACATGGAGATCAGGTTGACATTTGGCCAAGTGGTCCTTAAGTCCTTATTCATGCACATAGAAAAATAATCTCCAAAGGTTAGGAAGAAGAACATTGATGCCATTAGTCTTTCTTCGCAATAAAAGGACACCTGTACTCAAGTGTCATTTGATTCTAAATTACATTTTTAGTTCTACCTTTAGTAGAGTGTTTATAATGCTCACCAATATTTATTGAACCTCAAAGATCACAGGAATAACAGATGTCAGTGCTGTTCTTTTTTTGGATGAATTTTCCCTTTAGGCAAAACTACACAAAGGTGCATTATGCGAGATCAGAATTGAAAATGATTTTAGATTTGAGTGGAATTAGTTTCACCGTTGTCCAAATGAGAAAATGTGCTTGTACAAATGTTTTCTGTGTTACATCACACTCTTGAAAGATTGATTATCCTTCAACTTCGGCCTTGATATTGTTACTGTTGATGTGAAATTTATTATAGAGAAAAGAAAACTGGTCCAACACATTAAATGGTGCTGTTTGGGGAGCAGGGTTAATACTTGAAATGTCTTCATGAACTGAGGCATTCATGAAGTGCTTTTCAAGAACTGATCACACATTTACCACTAGAGAAAGTTGTAACTGAAGATTAAATGAAAGTTGCAGTAAAGTCAGGAAAGATGGGGGAAACCTATCAACTATTCAAACTCAACTTTATACCTTTTAGTGGCCTAAACACTCCCTAGTTAATTCACACACACTGAGACGTTGATACATAAACTCTTTGAATCTGTTTGGATAAAAGTAAATTAAATTCTGAGTATGTAAGTATGTATGATTTAATGTTAACAGTAATTATGTCTGTATGATCTACTTTCCCTCCCTGCAGCCCTTCCTATCCAGTGCAGAAAAATAGTTTAGTTTGCATAAACGTTAGGTCAGTTGTAGCTTCACAAGCAGACAAATGACATAGCTGCATTTCATCTAACACTACAAAAACCTGCAGCACTCCCTTTGAATTATGATGTAACTATGATATTAAGAGTTTTGTGTTTTACTTTTGAGCAGGAAGAGTAAAGTTCTGTTTTTTTTCAGTATTGTAAAACTGAAGTCTAATGTCACGCCAGTAGAGTGTGCTGTAGTCCATAGTCGGATAGAATCACACTCAGCTGAAAAGTCCTCCTGCTGTACTTTCAACATATAAAGGTCAGGAAGTATTTTTGGTCTCATATTTCTCAGTGTGTGGGGGAAAAAAGACCTTGCTGTCTCATGTGAACATCCTTCTGATCATTTTTATATATATAAATGTTGTAAGATTTCTGCATCTTTTTTGTCTTTAATCAATAGCAATATATTTGTACAACATCAATACAAGTTTACCTTCTAATTTCTAAGCTATAAAGAGTCTCAGTCAACAATCTGTCAAATCATGCATTGGCGTCACTAAAATATTTGATACCAGTAAATCCTGATGTTTGCTTTGCCATATAAAAGTGAGATAATCATAACCTGTAATGATCTGAACTCCGTTCCTCCATAGAATATTTTAAATGACTATGCCTCTTGTCGCCTGTGCTTATACTACCCTAATTATTTAAAAAAGCAAAAATTAGCTGTCAGTCTGATAATAATCAATCAAGATCAGCCAGGTACACAATGTGTCATATATTGTAGGCAGTGACATAGATTCGTTCATAGAATCTTTGCTTTGAAATTGAAATTAAATATTGATCTGAGAAGTATATTTCAGTTTAAAAAAGTCTAAATATTTTATATTATATAAATATACTTATTATATTTAACTACACTACACTAGAAAAACTGCATTTTGAAACTTTTGTCTCCTTTTTGGTTGGTAAAATAAGTTGCTCTTCCGGAGCTTTCAGTTATCACACAGTCTTCCTCAGCAGGTAGCGTTTGTCCAGTTGTCATGAGAGTTAACATTTGTTAAATCATTTGAACTCACCAGTTTGAACTCACCAGTGCACCTTGAAAGTTCATTCTTTACCTGGGAAACAGCAGCTGACAGACTACATTCACCGTAAGACGAGATGTCTTTTAAGGACATAATATGAACTTTCCACAGCATTTTGTTTATGCACTCCATTTTATTTACTTACAATACAGAACAATGGCTTGATTTTTCCCAGAAATATCCCTATACCATAAAATCACTTGAAATAATCAAAGCTTTTATCAAATCCACTTTATAATCTCACAGCTACAAAACACTCTACTCTGTAGAAATAGCAGATAGTAAATAATAATAAATAAGACGTGGGGAAAAACTATGATCAACTATTTTAGATCTCCCTAATGTCAAATTCCTACATTTCGGTAACCGTAAATGCATCACCGTGTATCAATCAAAAATGAAAGCTACAAGATTACAATGACACTAAAAAATCCATTAGCCTTTGTGAAGATATCTGCTACAAAATATTACTGAGGAAATTACTTAATCATAAGGCACAATGCAAATTTAGATGGTACATTGTTGTTATTGTTTAATTGTGTTTAACCGGTGTTCCTTGTTAATCCATGTTTTATAATTCATTCATCTGAAATCTCTGAGCGCACAAAACCCTCCTTCTCATTTTCCTTTTGTTCTGTTTCTGTCATTTCCACTACCTTGGTTGTTAAATTCGCCATCTCAACCGGGCACCCCTCGCTCTGACTAGACTCATTTCTGATGCCCTCATTTCCATCATGTTCCTCTTCCTTAGCGGCAGTCTCATCTTTTACTTCACCAGAGCAGCATCGCTCTCCTTCAGCCATCTGAAAGTCCTCTTCATTCTCTGACTTGCTTTCTGTCCCAGCATCAGGTGGCGTTTCCTCAAGCTCGTCCTCGTCTGCTACAATAACAGTGTCTCCAGAGCTGTGGCTGCTGGTGCTGCTGCATGACAGTGTGTCCTCTTCAGCATGTCCACTTAGCTCTTCATGACATGGATACTGCTGGATTTGTCCTACGCCTACTCCCTCAATACTTCGTTCTGTTGAAATCTCCTGTTGCATTGCTTCATCAAAGACAATCTTCTCAGAATTCATGTCCACTACGACATCTGGGAAATCTGAGTCCTCCCCCACGCTCTCTGGATCCCACATCTCACTCAGTTCCTCCTCCTCATTCTCAGAGTCAGGCGCTGTGTGTTTTCTAATGCGATTTACTGCATCCCACAGGGACCTGGGATACTGGGGCTCTGGGTCTTTCAAGGGTAAGTCAGGGTAAACACTTCCACTTCTATCTTGTGGAGAAGGAGTTGAACAGCTGGGAAGCAGGGCTGGGGGTGAACGAAAGGAAGATGAGAACTGAAGAGATTCTTCACAAGAGTCCAGATGAAGAGGAGGGACAGTTTCTGCGATGCCGGCAGCTAGAGCATTATCAGGATTTAGAGCTGAGGGACAGAAGAGAGAAACATATTCTGTGTCTGACTTGTATGTTGTACTTGGAGGAGAAGAAAGCTCAACAGGTGACGGCACATCCAAAGGCGGTTGAGACCCCTCATAGTCTGAGTCTGAAGGTGTGGGAGGAGAAGGGTGACATTGAACCTGTGGTTCAATGTCCTGCAAAACTGCAGTCTTTATTTGAGTTTTAGAGTCTGTAGCCTTTTGTTTGGATGTTGTCTCTTCCAAAAGACCTGTAGGATCCTCATCATTTTCTTTTTGTGATTGTTCTTCAGTCATATATCTCTCTTTTATACAGGGAACATCTTGAATGTTGTCAAATTGTTGCTGCAAAATGTTGACCACTGTTTGAGTTTGACTGTTTGGATCGTTTTCTTGGGACATTGTCTGTGCTAAAAGACCAGTGGGATCCTCTTTGGCTTCTTTTTGTCGTTGCTCTTTTTCTTCTTCTTCTTCTTCAGTCATATAACTCTCTTTTAGACAGGAATTCTCCTCTTGGCAATTGTCAAATTGTTGCTGCAAAATGTTGACCTCCGTTTGAATTTGACTGTCAGGCCCGTTTTCTTGCGACATTGTCTGTTCTAAAAAGCCAATACGATCCTTGGCAACATCCTCTGCTTGGATACATTCAAGTTGCAGCTGCAAAATGTTCACCTCTACAGCATTTTCTTGGGATATTTGAAGTGCCTTCTCCAGAATCTGGTCTGTATGATCCTTATCAGCTTTCTTTTGTTGTTCACCAGCAATGTTGCTCTCTTTCACACAAGCGGCATCGTCTGGTCGGTCAAATTCAAATTGTTGCTGCGAAACTAGCTCTTCTGTCATATCTTTGGAAAGGCCCTCAACAACATCACTGATCTCACTGTTTATTAGCTGTAGTGTTCCACGGTTTTCGTCCTGGTCCTCAGTGCCTGCTTCCGCAGTTCGAGCTATTAAATCAAGAGGTGAGTGGACTGTGTGGGGAGTGGAGCTTGTGGAGAAGTCAGTAGATACAAGGGGAAGAGGAGATGGCAGTTGCTGGGGTGGTGTGTGAGGAAGAGATGGGGTTTCAGGATAAGGACCTAGGTTTTCTGTGGAATTGAGGGCAGTCAACTCAGGATCAGGACCTTCCTCTGTGTTGGATTCTGAGATATACAGGAGTGATGTAAGATCGGAGGATGACTGCATGAGAGAAAGAGTAGGGTTGGGTGTTTCACAGCCCATGGAGGGTGAAAGTGAAGAAGAATTAGAGAGGGTCAGTGGACTGAAACACTGAGAGGGATGCTGAGAAGAGGTATAATTTTCAACAGGCTGGTTTCCTTCTCGACTCTGCTCAGTTGTATCCTCTTCACCTATAAATGTAAGCAGGGGTTCCTTGCCCATTTCAATTTCAGGAGAGGCTTTGTTATCTGTTTTGAGCTGGGAGTCAATGTCATTCTCTTTAGACATATTAGACACTTGCTCTGGAGGTCCTACAAAATCCTCAACACCTTCATTCATCACCTGACCTTTGGCGTCATCTTGCAAACACACAGCATCCTCCTTTCCGCCGACCTCTAACTGATTCTGTGACTGTTCCTCCTCTGTTGGGTTCTTTGGGATTTGTTCAACTTCATCATCACTGTTGTTATGTTTTATTGGTGAAGGTTCAACCTCCTGGTCGTCCACACACGAGTCAAGAAGTGACTTTGCACTTTCTTCAGGTTGCTGCTCAGTGATGCTGTCATGTAGAGGGATTCCTAGGATTCTTTCAGCTCGCTCCTCCAAGGTTTCCCTTTTAGGAACTGAAGATGAGGACATAAAGGAGAAAGAGATTTCCCCTTCTCCCCCAGATGCCCTTTTGTCCATAAGATCTGAGTCTAGTTCAGTCTCAGGCCTTTCATTAATGTTTAAGGGGATTGTTTCTGCGTTTTGGTCAGTCGTCACTTCCTGATCCAGCTGACTGCTTGATTGGACATATTCAGGAGAGATGGTTGATTTAATATCAAGTGGATTGTGTTCAGTGTGTGGTGTGGATCCAAAATAGTGAACATGGTCTTTCTTGGGTGATTGAATCAGCTCCATTTTAACAACAACACAGGTTGTGTCGATAACCAGTAGACCCTTACTGTCCTCAGATTCTTTCTTGATGTCCAGTCTTCTAACTTCAACATCAATTGGGTGAACTTGAGCAGTGTCCTCTTGACTTTGCAGAGCATCCGATTCTCCTTCTTTATTGTTTGCTTTCAAACATGTGGATAAACTCTCACTTTCAGCCCTACTTGTGAAACTAGGCTCCCTCCACAAAGGATATTTGGCTGACACATGCTGCACTGACTGAGCAACTTGTCTCCCAGATGTAGAATCAGCAACATTTGTATTTGCTCTTTCTGGGGAAACATCGTCTGTCTCTGCTTTGGTTGATCGATCATCCTCAACCATCTCACTTCCTACGCAGGTTGGTGTCTCCTGTTTGGCTTTGAGATTTCTCGCATCAGAAGTATTTGACTGCTCTGTGAGTGTTGCCACTGTGAAGTCTATCTCATCTGCAAGTTTGTGTGTTGGATTAATGTCACTATTGTCCTTTAGTCCTTTAGAAATCCCTCCTGTGTTTTTAATGTTTGTTTTCAAGGTACAAAGTGGCAAAGATGGGGTTTCAGTGTTGCCTGCTATTCGAGACACCAAGCAGAATATGGTCATACCACCTGTCTTTTTGCTTAATCTGAACTTCCTTCCTTCAATGACTTTTGAGGATGCTTCCTCATTTATCATTTTATTCTGAGCTGCTTCTAACACTTGTTGTTGTTGCGGAGACAACATCCCCGCATCCTGTATGTGTGTTTCAAGGATACTAGTAGGACTGCTTGCCTGTAAAGCATCTGTTTCCTGTCTTCGGTGCTTTAGTCCTGTAAGCTCTGGGAAGGTTTTTTGATTTCTATCTGGTTTTGTAGCGTTCTCTTCCTCTGCTTGTCTGTGATCCTGCTGATCTACAGAGATATCCTGCTTTCTGAGTGTGGGCTGTGACCAGTAGGTTTGTCTCTTACCTTCCTGCTCCCAATTTGTGTCATAGTGGTGCAATACAGGTAAATTTTTATGTGGGCTGTTATAAGGAGGAGGAGCAATATAGCCTGGAGGCTGGCTGAACATCCCCCTTTGGTAGCTGGTCTTTTCTTTAATGTCTAACATGTGGCTTGTGTCTGTGGCAGGAGTGTGTGGTGGATAATAGGCCAGAGCTTGCTGTCTGGCCCCTCTATCCCACAGTCCTGACTCTCTGATGTTTGCAGATTGTAAGACTTGTTGCAGTGCTGCCACTCGAGGATCTGTCCCACTCCTGCTGTCCCTTTCTGGAGCCCTGCTGCTCTCCACCAACCCCTGAGAGGCACCTCTCAACTCTGCCTCAATACGTCTCCTCCTTGGAAGTGAGTGGCTATATCGAGCTGCCCAAGCCTCCAGCTCCCGGTAGCTGCTGTCACTCTTCTTAGTAGAAACTTCCCTGTTGTAGCGGACAGGACTACAGGGCTCCCACCTCCTCTGCCATGCCTCTCTCAGAAATCCCCTCTCATATTCCCTGGCTGCTCGTTGAGATGCTGTCCACTCTCTGTGTCTGGCTTCATGCGTCTGATATTCTCCCAGGTCCTGGTGCTGCTCAGAGTGACGGTTTAGAATAAAAGGGAAGTGAGAAGAAGGTGCGGTCAGCTCTTGGTCCGTCCAGTTAGTGTACTCCTGTGGAGCCCCTCCCGTTCTTGATCCTGGTAAAGACCAGTAACTGGACTCCCTGCCTTGATCCTGCTGCTCACCATAGTACAATGGATAATTGGTTGCCTGATGTCTCTCATGGTAGCTGTGGGGGAAAATGTTAGGAGATGAGTAAATTCAAAAAATTTTCACCAAAGCCATCTTCCATCACATTTTATTTCTTGCTATGCCATGTTTTTAGAAAATCTCCCCATGACAAGTGGCTCACGTCACATTTTGCCTTTGCCATCACTTTAGTGTTTAAATATGGTCCAATGCAGATATGTAACAAATGAAAATAATGTCTTAGGTTAAAAATCATGCAGTTTGTCATGGTAATAAAAGCAATGTGGAACAGACTGTTTTGCAGTAACTTGAAGTTAGTCAGGGATAACATAGTCGGCAGAAATGCAGTAAATAAAGCAACTGACTCTTTGTTGAGAAATTTGTCACCTAAATGTTTGGTATCAAAATGGGAATACAGATCAAGTTTAAGTTTCCCAGTCAAACCTAGAAAACAGGAAACATTCAAAATAATTCAAGGATTATACTGATTTAAAAGGCAATCATAGTACTGAACTCACTTATGTGTATAGTTTCTCCCAGGAACAGTACCAAATTTGGAGTATAGAGAAGATTGCCCCTGATTCTCGGGCCAGAAGTCCATATTTTGGTCCAATACACAAATCTGAATCATGGAAGAAAGGATATTAAACTGTTTCAGTATGTTCTTCAGGTGCATAGAATTAAGAGCAGATTCAAAAACTATATAAATATTCTAATATTGAACAATAAATGATTTACTAAATAAAAACTCATTCAAAATGCAATGCAATTTTGATAATGTTACGGAAACGGAGAGAAAGGTACACACATGCAACACGTACCTCTAATAGCTGCTTCCAGATTATTGTCCTTGCTGCTCATGAAGTGATAAGAGGTCTAATGAAGTCCAAACAGGACAACTTGTTTTAAAGGGATGGTGGTATTCAGTCCCCCTCCCACTCTACACACACACACACACACACATACACACACACACACACACACACACACACTCCCCTTGTCGCTGTAAGCCCATCCTCCTCTCATCCAGCCAACATGCCTAGTTTAAATACCACTCAGGAATTTTTTAATCATGTTTTTAGAAATACTATCTTTAGCTGCATCATTCCCCTTTAAAGTCATACAAAACTAATGTGAAGGCATCTTGGGAGTTGGAATATTTATACATGTGTAAAACCAACATGGAAATAGTTCAGATAGAGACACAGTCAAATATAAAATGCAGATAAAAACAACACTCATGAGGTTGCCACTAGAGTTTTATGCTCTACCGCTTAAGATGAAAAAAGCTTTTTGACAACCTTGTATTGGGATTAATGGTAATTTTCTAGTCAGGTGGATCATTATACCAGAATGTTTCACACTTAAATTACAAGAACGTCACTGCAAACACAGCTGCACATACTACTTTTAATCAAAAAATGACTCATAAATTCACCTAAATAATCATGAACAACAACAAAACCAGCGATCTGCACTTTGCATGACACTCGCGTGGGAGGTGCTCGGCGTGATGGAGAGCAGACTCTGCATGGTGATAGGGATCTGTTGTTTTGTCGGCTGAATTGTAGCAGAGGGAGAGACGGGTTGTCTCCCTTTCTTTGAAACTCTCCAGCGTAACAAACAGGCTTTCCTTCTCTGAACAGAAAGTCTGTACATCAGCAGAGAGCAGGAGAGAGGGGATGAAGTACGTACAGACAGCAGGCTGCAGGGAGGGCAATCTGTTGATGTTGACAGAATAGTTGGTGATAGGATGAATAATATCGTATTGGATATCACAAAGGTCAATATTTCCTTAGCAGTTACAGTATGTCCAGCTTTATTATTACTAGGAATAATTTCAGGTGAGAGCAGGACCCAGGAAGATATATTAGTTGTTTGTGACTAAGTTTTGACAGACAAAGTTGAAAATTAATACATCTACGGTATTAAGATTGGAGTTGAACACTCAAAGTCGATGATCTGCTGCATCAGGAGTAAGTGGGTGTGATTTGGTCAGATTTGATTGAGTGGCCTGGCAACATAAGCAAAAGATCCCAATTTTTTTTTCACATTTTAATTAAAATGGTTGAAACCTGATGAGTACATGCAGTATGTAACATCACCACTAACTTACAAACTATACAGAAGACCACAAACAAAAACATATATACAACTGTGTCTCATAAAATAAACACAATTGTTATAAGTTTGTATTCATGTAGGACTCTGTAAGAATGCATCTTATACAACACTGGTTTTCAAGGCCTTTAAAGCTGTAATCATGTGACTTGTTTTCACTCTAATCTGAAGGTAATGCAGCTTAGACCTTTTTGTAACATGCTCAACATCCTTGCAGAAACTAAACAGGCATATGTGAGCATGTGCGAACAGGATGCTGTGCCATCTGTTCTGATTAAACAAACCTGGTGAGACACTTTTGTTTTGACTGAGAGGACAATTAGAAATGTGGAATAGAATTGAGATTTTAACTTTAGAGGTCGGGCAGAAGATGCCTTAGCGGAGCAGTTGACGAGCACTTCTCTGAAACGATGTTGTGCATGATAATGATATATGGAGTCAAAATGAAGAAAATAGACATGTGATAAAAGGAAATGTCCAGTCAGGTGATTATGATGAGACCTGCACCACAGCCTGAAGGCAGAGCTGATCCCCGTCTCAGTGAAAACAAGTCCAGACATGAGAATATGTCCTCTGGACTGCAGACTGACATTCAGAGTTCATTAACTAAACATAATATCAGAATACTAATGCTGTTTTATATCAAATCACAATAAGAACTTGTACTTGTCATAATTACTGGTCGCAAACAGTATTAAAAAAATGTGCATGCTAAATTTTGTGATTTTGGATGATCACATTTCTCACCTAAAATATATACAGTACCTCAAATCACCAGAATATACAACAGATGACAAGTTTTATTTTTTCACTTTTAATAACATTAAAGAAAGTAAAAATCTCAATTGTCACAAGAGTAATAATAGGACAACAGATGTCTCAAGTGATAGAAAATGGTCAATATAATGGCCATTAATAAAAGTACCACTTCATTAAAACAAACCAATGGCACAACTAAGTAAACAAGTAGTTGTTCAGTGTCCCACAACTCTGACCTGATTTCTGTATTTAAACCTAGCACCAACATTTATTTTGTTTAGACTCTACATACAATTTATTGATTGAATGAAACATTTGTCAATGCGTGAGATGAAAACAAACTACTTTGTTTACAACCTCAAAAATAATAGTTGCATTACAAAATACAAAAATGCAGCTTAATGTTAAACAAATGATTAAAAAAGATCTGAAACTCTTTTGAAACTTTAAAGTGATTTTTTCCAATCACTACTTAGAAGGCAAACATTGGATTGTCCAAGAACATTGAGCTGTCGTTTGAAAAGGCACCAAAGAAACCAGAGTCATTACTGATCAAGGCCCAGTCCTGCAGGAGTTTACCTCTGCTGTCACTGGTCTTTCCTCAGACACGCTCTGTATATATTAATGTTTTGTTTGTCATCACGGTGTACAAGCTCCACATTAAATCTGCTTGGCAGACATTCCTCAAAGAAACCTGGAGTCCCGTGCTCTTTTCGCATTTTTGACGAGAGATATACCACGGCTCCGTTCTTGCACAAATGAGCTAGTGTCTCCACCAGCAGTGGGTAAGTCTCTGGGAGGTAAACTATATCTGCACCAAGCACTAGATCCCAGTCAGAAGAGAAGTTCATGTGATCTTCACCCCAGGACAGAGGGAGGACGGTGGGGACGGCGGTAGGCCAACCGCTGGATGGCATGTTAGCAGAGACATTGGCCTGAAGCTGTGAGAGAGCCAGAGGGAGGTCTGTGAGGGTCACAGCGGCACCTGAAAGGACACAATCAGTTTGCTGTAGATGAAACCAAAATGATGAAACTCAAAAGAAGATGCTGTAGGCACTTCAAGATATTACAGATGGATGCGCAATATAACACATTCAAAGACTGTACATTTGTAAGAACAGTCAGGATATTTTAATAAGGCTGAATAAAAGACAGTGGTGAATTTTCAACATTGACAGTCTAGAAGCTGCAGGTCTGCAGGAAGAAACAAGTTGCACATCTGGATAAAGGAAGGGAAGTGTGGATGGACCAACTGTAGTGCCACTAAATCTTTAACATGCATACTAAATTTAAGTATCTAATAACACACCGAGGCGTGCTGCCAAAATACCGACCACACCAGTCCCTGCTCCCAGCTCTATGATGCGCTTTCCTCGCAGCTCCACCGGCTGCTCTTCGAAGTAACCACACAGGTTTAACGCCTGTGTATGTACGTTCACACACACACACACACACACACACACACACACACACACACACACACCGTTAGGCAGATTGGCACACAGATATAGCAGGTATATTTTCTTAACCTCGACATAACCAAACGAAGTTGGCTCTTACTGCTTCCCAGACCGGGGCAGCCACGCCGAGGTTGGCACCGAACACCTGACTTATCTTCAGCTCTTCGCCAACTAAACTGTAAACAGTATCTTGTGAATATGTGTCGGCGAACAGACAGTCGTCAACGGGGAACGGGTCGTCTTCGTCTCCTGCACAAATCATGGCTGGTGATAAAATCAAAAGGGTAACGTAAGGAGCGCCCAGGCACACGGCTGCTCGCCTTCAGGTCAGGACCGTTAACGTTAGCATCAGCTAGGTTCTGTTAGCTTATCTCAATTAGCAAGAGAAATGGCGTTTAGTTAGATGAGGAATGTAAAACGCTTTTATGTGAAGTCGTCCCGAAATATGTAAAGAATGAGGATGATTAAAAAGTCATTTAACGTGGTCTGTATATTAACGTTGGCTACCACATGTTACCAGATGAGCTAGCATCACACTGAAGTTAGCTTCCCATTCGCAACTTCCGATTCGGAAGTTAATGACAAAGTTCAGGGAAACTTTACTTACATTGCAGAGCGACCTCTTACTGTTGTGAAAGCGTGTTAGATATTGTAGTTAAAGCCTTAACGTTAATGCTGTCCGAGTCTTTCACGTACATATTTGTAAAACCTTTATTGTAACTTATTTGACAAAATGAAAAAGGGAGGTTTCACTGTTTTTTTATTCAATCACGTACAATGTGTACATATACAGGGCAAGTGTGTTTAAAAACCGTTTACTTTGTCAGCAGGAACACCAACAGGTTAGGCCTCTCTGACATAATGTAGTCCAGATTTGACAGGTCTACGTGTAGTGGTTTTTGATCTGGACCTGGTCCAGTCTAGTCTTGAAATCTACCTGTTGATTTTTCATAACTACAATAAAGGTTTTAAAAATCTGTGTTTCAGACAGATTTAAGGCTTTACCTGAAATATCTAACACACTTTAATATTAAGAGAGTAAAAAAACTGAGGACCTGTTGCTAGCTGGGGTTCAGCTCCAGAGGCATGTGGACAGTGCAGTCTTGAATATGCAGCCTTTAAGTATTTGATATTGGTATGGAGAAGTGTAATGTAATGCTCTGAACAAATTTTATGCTTCACCTTTGTACATCACATAATTCTGATATTATTGGGGGAGGGGGCTACATGCGATCTTGGTATTCAGGCATCAATATTACATTGTGAATTTAGATCCCTCCTGCCTGCAGTCAGTGACAATAAGTACCCTTAACACCCCTCAATTTGTACATAACAAAATGACATCTCTATCTTCTTTATTAGCCAGCCAGCCAGCCAGCAGTTTTTGGTTCTACCAGACAAGTGTCTGCTCTCAACTATGAGATCTGGCAATCTGACAGTTGAAATCACTTATATTGTTTGCTTGACTAACAAAATTTCTTTTACAATGATACAAAACTAAGAAAGGTAGCAAATCCTCACGTGAGAAGCAGAAACCATAAATGTTTGACATTTTTCATTGAAAAGTGATTTACATGGTTAAATCAATTAAATAGTTAATATAATGTATGGTAATTGATTTTAGCTGTATTTGTGCATCAATGCTGCAGTTCAAAACGCACAAAAAACACACTCATGTTCCAGGTTTATTTAAAAAAAAAACAAGTTGATATTTTCTCACCCGTTTTGTGTGGAAAACTTAAGTTGAGTACCACTAGGACATAACCGCTTTTTCCCCCCCCCCACACACACACACAACTTCACATCAATGACAAAGATGATTTAACAGGTGTATAAGAGTTGAGTACAGATATGTCAAATAAAGCTCTTCATCGTTTCAGCTTTTCAGTCAGAACACAAGAACAACTAAAGAATCTCCAGCATAGCCAACTAAAATGTAACGTGTCCAATCTGAAAGAAAAACAATAATCATAACGCTGTCTTCATACTTCTGCTTGTGTCGGACTACATCACAGTTTTCAGCGGAGAGGACAATAACTGTTGGGTGTAGACTACAGATACACTTTACTCAATATACAGTAATTCTGCCTGAGACAGAACACCTCCCAACCTCTTGATTATTTGAAGTTCTTAAAAAATAAATAATTATTTTCATCACATAGATGACAGTAGTATTACATCCTTAACACAACCACCCTCTCATCCCTCCCCCTCATCCAGGCCTCAACATGTGCAAACTGCAAGAGTTTAAAAAGGTAGCACTTTATGCAAGGACCATGACCAAACAAAAACAAGGAAGTATTTTAAAATGAGCACCTCATAAAAAGTGCAGCAGGTGTGACACGGGTATGATTTTAAAATTAAAGGATGAAGCTCATAGCTGTCTACACCCTCCTCAGGCCAACAGTGGAGTAACACAATCTCAGTAATAAATTGGGGTGTAGTAAGTAATAACTAATTAAAAAATAAAACCTGGTGGTCCTTAAACCAAAGGAATATTTTTGGTACTGAATGCCTATGCTAATAATATCTGGTACTGTCCTAATACATAATATTTTCTTTTAGTCTGTCAGGTAAAATACTGAGCCAGGAAGAAGGTAATGTATGAATTTACAGTAAAAGAAAATCTACTGCATATTTTTCTTTCACAAATATTCGTTCTCGTTACATCTTCCTCAGAGAAACAAAGTGTTTACAATGACACTGGACAGAAATGCATTGTCACACAACAAATGTCACAATTCGTGCTTTTAGTTCAAGCAGAGGATTCTCTGCTTTATCAGTGAAACATTGGTAGTCCATTTTTTCACACCACATAGTGTTTTCTTTTGTTAAGACACGTGTCAACATAATGGGGTTTGACAAACCTCTGTCACAGAGTCTTGGCTATCTGGGTGTGAGTCATTGATAAAATAGCCACGGCTCAAACAATCGTTCATAGTTTCTTTCATTAAAAATCAACCACAAAACATCTCCACATAGCCCAAAGTGCACCTGCAAAGAGATGTGGAATTCACCTTTTTCTTCCTTTCCTGGCGGGTATAAAAGGCAGTCAGCTTTGTTTTTGAGTAGAACCGAGACCCTGAGTCCAAGGCCACACATATGCACAACAAAACACCCACACAGAAAACAAAAGCCAGAGGAATGAATAATTAAAACTTTGTTCCAAAAAGAATAATAATTAGAACAATGACTATGATAAAGAGGATCAAAATGACCAGCATCTTTCTGTTTTTCTTCTGATACTGTTCCGCCTGCAGAAAGAAAACAAAAGTCAAATATTTGACAAGCTTTAATTGAATGAAATCAGGGTCTCCACACATTTCACTTCACAGTGTTTATCGGTTTGTGGATCCAGTTTGTTATTATTATGGTCAATTATATCACAATCGTGTCCTTAGCCTGGTGAATGTTGCCTTTTCAATTTCCCTGATGGTTGTTAACATTCATTATTAGCTTCAAAGCAAAAGTGATATGTATCTAAAAAAAAAAAATAGCCCAGACAATAAATCTTTAAATTTTATCTGGACTATAACTGTCACCTAATCAAAATAGTCAAAATGTGTATGTAGACATGAGCATTTTGTGTTCACCTTTTGTAACTGCTTCAATCCATCTTCTGTTTTAACACAAGCCTGCTCCACATTGAAGTCAATTCGGTCAAGAACGGTGCCCTTGAGGAAGAAAAAGAGGGAAGTTTGTTAGCAGATGAAAACAATTATAGTTGTAGATTCTTTATTTTAAACAGAGGTAATGTATTTTGGCTGTGTTGTTAGTAGTTTGTGCCAAACACCCTCTAACCTTGGATTTGCTTTGTTTTGTTGATACAATTATGAAATGTCAGTATGTCAGGACTGCCTCAAATACCTGTTCCACCACCATTCCGGCCAAGTCCCGGAAAATCTCATTCAGATCTGAGATGGACTGCACTATCTGCCGGATCTCCCTCTCTCTTTCTTCAACCATAACTGTGTTCTCCTCCACTAGCATCAGCTGGTCGGCTGTGAACCCCTGAAACGAGAGAAAAGAAAGACTAAAAGTAGATTTTATAAGCATACAATTGTTACTACAAATGCAACTACACATGTAAGCACAGCAGACACTGCTCAGACCAAATTTCATTTGAGTAGTAGTAATGCTGGATTTCACTTTTGGCATCCACCCTGATAAAAAAAGGCAAAAACACATCCATCTGCATATCCACCAATGTTGCCCTTAACAAGCTGCAGACTTTGTTCACAAACTACATCAGCAGCATGGTTTTATATCAAAATAATAAATTATAATAATACAGTGGCAATGTCTTAAGATTCAAAAATCATTGTAGGAGACTCATTAAGTCAATATGTGTAACAGCTTTAATATACATTTTAAAATTCTACTAATTAAATTCCCCCCTCTAATTTCACTTGAAAAAAGCTAAACACATATGTACCAACACAGTGAAATCTGTATTGATAAGTAAATGAACATCCAGACTTTTAATGGCAATTTGTTTTTCTTGTCTCGTCTGTACTCATACTTGCAGTATTAAGTATTTATGATTTTACTGTACGTACGGTATGCAGGACGCCTGAGCAAAACAAGTGGCGGTGGAACTTGCAATGAATTTTAAAAAGCCAGTCACCTTGTCATAGACAGCTAAATCTTCATCCTCTTCCATTAGGGGTCCAGAGTCAAAAAAGTGCTTTGATCTCTCCTCGCGGTTCTTCATGCCTGGAATATTAACCAGTGACATGATGCTTAGATGGCATGAAAAACAAACAAAGTGAGGAGAAAGAGATTCGATATGAGAATTCAGGAAGACCAATTGCGCTCCTTACGTTTTAGGTAGCTGGACTGTGTGTGTCTGAAATTGGTGGACAGCTCCTGCAGGCTCTGTGCCAGGGACGAGACAACGTTCCTCAGTAGCCTCTCCTCCTGCTCGGTGCAGTGGCCACAGCGAGACTGCAGACCCGTCACAGCTCGCTGGCATCGGTGAAACATCTGCAATGAAAAGTAGTGAGCCAGCAGAGCATGCGTCATTTCAAGCTCTTTTTGTCAGATGTGTCCATCTCCGGTCCCTAACATGACCAGATGACAGACCGTCCGTACTGTGTTATGCTTTTATGACGTTGTGCTCAAGTAGAAACAGCTGCCTGTTAAAAATGACTGAACATACGCAAATACCTTTCAGGCAGTGTTGAAAAAAGCTTTGAGTTATTAGTATTATCTCCTTTATGAGTCAGGTAAATGATTGTACCTGTGTAATCTCCTGTGTCGTGATTTCTATGGCATGCTCTTCCTCACTACTGTCATCAAGTGTGGGACGATTCATATGCTTGTCATGAAGTAAGGCCAGATCCTTCATCTTCTGCCGAACCCGTGTGATCTCATACTGGATCTGAAAGGAAATACTTGATGGTTTAAGGCCATGTGATTTCACTTTGTACACAAATTACTGGGCTCATACAGAGAATGTCACCAACAAACAGATGCAAGTGTGAGCTTTAGGTCTGTTGAGTAGGGATAATGTATTCCTACGGGTCGGGTAGGTCTCCACATTTCCGTTGTGTCTGTTTTACCTCATCGACCCCCTCTATCCATTTGGGGGGCAGTTTCTTGGTAACTCCGATGGCGGCTTCAGGGTCCAAACTGATTCCTGACACCAGCGCCATTCGATCATCAGCCAACTTAAAAACACAAAAAATAATTGATTCTCTTAGAACACTAAATATAATTAAAATATGATGATAATGATAAAGAAATATTTTATGTGTCTTAAGTAATTCTACCACAGAGGGAAACGGCAATACCTCATCAAGCTCCTAATGTGATTGGCAGAAAGAAGAATGGTCCCATCCAATAGAGAACAAGGAAAAGGAGAGAAAGACAGAAGTGACAGAAAGTGAGCCCCAGAAAATCAGCAGTTAATACCACTCCCACCAACCATTAATGACTTTGAAATGAGAATGATTACTACTATACAGCAAAGACACATAGAGTCTGGCTGTTGGAAAGAACCATATTCACTTTTGCTTTACATGTGTCCCGAATGTGTGTTTAGTTTTACACTATTGTATATACAGTGTTCAATTAAAAAATAAAGCATACTTTTCCAGAAACTAGCTGCACAATAATTCCACTTTTAAACAAATCATTAAATGTAAGAAACAAGTGAGATAAAAGAGAGAGCAGAAATGGTTGAGCCTTAAACTCAGATGGCTGAGTTTAGCAAAAAGAAATGATGTATTTATTATCATCTTTCATGACTGACTGGACACTAAAACCTTACAGATGTGACTTGTTTTCTTTCTCTCTTGTCTTGAGAGACCTGACAAAGGCCCTGCTGCCTTTTGGCAAAGTAAGCTATTTGTTATTTTAAACCTGGGAGTACAGCAGGTTCAGTAAGCTGAATGTGCATCTTTAATGGCAACAGCGTACTTTTAGTTGAGACATTGCCTTTTAGTCAGTGCAAATATATTTCAGCCTGTGGAAATATATGTTATGTCCATAATTGCACTAAAGTAAAATTAAATGAAAGCAGCGGACCGCTGGGCAACAAAGTGACTTAGAGCAAAAACGTTTTCCCTTTGTTAGCTTAACTGTGGTTGACTGCTCTAAAAATAAACAAGTAATTCATGTCCTGTTCAGACAATTTACCAACAACATCTTCTCTGGCACACTGTTGCAGAGTGCACAGTTTTACAACATATATGGATGAAACCTGATACAAGGACAACAGAGCGGCAATGATTAATCAAATACTTGATAAGTTGTCAACTATTAAATTAATCGCCAACTATTTTGATAATCGATTAATCGGTTTGAGTAATTTTTTAAAAGTAAAATAATCTGATTTCAGCTTCATAAATCTAAATATGTTCTGGTTTCTTTTTGCTTCTATGACAGTGATGTAAATCTTTGGGTTAATGACACCATTTTAGGCTTTGGGAAACACTGATTGACAGTTTTTACAATTTTCTTACATTTTATAGACCAAACAACTAATCGATTAATCGAGAAAACAATCAACAGATTAGTCAACAATGAAAATAATCATTATTTGCAGCACTAAAGGACAACAGTACCAGACACACACTGAACAGACAAGGTGCAAGACCAGTAAGATATTAGACTAAAAAACACAATTTTCCATATAAACATTTTGCATTCTTCATTTGAGCTACTTGACACACAGTTTGGTTGGAACAGTATACTAAGTGTCTAGTTAAAGACTGAATCTTGAGTTCACAGGAGAATGTGGGTTTTCCCTTTCTCTTACTCTGAGCTTACTTGTTGATGGTCCTGAGGTAAACGCCAGCATACCACTATACAATGTGTCATACACAGAGATGCACTAACAGACAGCCTCGGCCATTTAAACGTCTCCACTCGGCAGGTTTGGCTGTGCTGATTTGTTCATGTCATTGAAGGATCAGCCTTCCCAAGACATACAGCCAATTAGCAGAGAAAACCAAGGCTGTGTTTGGAACCGCCTACTACGTATACCTGCAGTTTATACTACATACTCCATACTCTATTTCATAGTAGTGTGCAGTACGAAACTGTTACTCGATTTATTTTGCAGTATGCTAGGACAGACTTAGCCGGTTTCCAGTTTTGAAATGTGGAAGTAAACAATAGGGGGAATATAAGTACCACTTACACATTTTTTTCTAATTTAATCTTATGCGAGGAGAAAAGTTCTGCAGCCGGTCTGCAAAGAACATAACTTTATAAATAGCTGCATTTGTCCTACTGCCCATAACTAAGCCTGCTAAGACAAGTTTTGATATCACAAAGACAGCAATTTTAACCTTAGCGAGCTGTCAATAAGACAACATGACAAATATAGCTTATATATAACGCTGAGTTATATTTCTTGTTATCAGGGACGAAGCAGTTATGTTCCTCCTTGTCCAACACTGACGCATGAATGCTGCTGTCTGCAATCAAGAATGACGGTTATAAAAGCTGCCTGATTAAATAAATATTAAATTCTTTTTAAAGAACAACATCTGGGTATTTTAGCATATTGTGGATCTTGCTTTTGTTTGCATTCTGCATGTTACATTTAGGCCAAATTAGTACATACTGCTAGTAGGAGGTTTTTAATACTGCCCAAGTTTATCAGAGGAAAAAATAATGTGAGTTGGCAGAAGTCATTGATCACCATGCTCAATACTGAACTTCTGAGGCATATTTTGGGAAATGCAGTACATAAATACTGCATTCTCAACTGATGGGACATCCTTACATATTCAAAGGCTGCAGGCTGGCAAAAATGAATCTATCTCGAGCAGTTCACTGGTTAAAATGTTCACAACAGAGTGTCACACACACCCTACACCTGGCACAAACGCCTCTAGTGCAGAATTTTCTCTTATTTACCCCAATGAGTTCCACGCAGTGACAGACAGACTATCAGACTTTGTATTCAATATCGCCCTGAGATGAGATACTGAAATCAGTATCAGGAGAGCAAGTGCATCCCTAATTTTTTGTTACAGAAGAACTAGTGAGAGGGAGCAAATGGAGACAGTTTGTACTGTGAACCAGCAGAAAACTGAGGGAGAGCTTTCTTGGTTTTCATAATGGCTCCACTAGAGATTAACCCAAGTCAAGGATTTAAAATATTTCTGAATGACAAGCAGTAGTTTTCAGTAGTCTTAAACAGAAATATTCCTCGGTTTGTGTAACACAATTTTATAAATACAAGAGAAAACAAGTACATTCTAGGGACAGTCAATTACATGCTACAGGCACAATTTGATCCAGACTAGATCTGATCTGAATTTGATCCACTCTAGATCAAATTATAGTGGCCATAGCACATTAATTAGGAGGAGCACTATGTGGACAAACATGCTTTAACTTACCCGACCCATTTAACTTAGCTTTTGTGTTAGGAATGAGGAAATGCAGGCAAATATTTAGTAATTTTTATTTCCATAGTTTTACTATAGACATTTACCTATTAAGAGCTGAAAAACCTGCCTGCACCTCCTCTCCATCTTCCTCCATCACCTCTCTGAGTCTCATTAATGAGTCCTGAGGTGAAACACTGCACCGGCGTGTAAATCTTCCTGAGTAGTTAATGATTAGCAGCTACTAACGCACACACACACACACACACGTTTGTGTCTAGCTAACTCAGTGACTGGCTATATGCAAACACACACAGTAAAATGTCAAAACGATGCAGACCACTCACCGCAGCATTGCTACGTGTACTCAGACGGGGGTCGTATGTACTCACTTGCTCAGCCAATATCTGCCGGTTTTGGATTGCATTGTTCCGCATTAACAAGAAGGCATCGGTCAGACGCCTAGTGGCCATGACTGCCTTGTTTGATATCTAAATTTACACTGGACAAAGTGCGAATCAGGCGATGATTTATTAAATTTCGTCCACTGCCGCTGACCTGCCGCTAACATACACCGCTAGCTTTAGCTTTGCCTGCGATGGTTGAAGAAAACTCGCGATACAGCGTCTACAGTGGACATCAAACGATCTTATAAATATTTATCTGTCAAGCATCTCTAATACTTAAGTTAAAAATATGAGACATGACCGAGCGTTTCTTCTTAATGTTTGGGTTCAACGTTAGATTAGTAACGGGTTTCCGCTTTAGGCAGCTACGGAAGTAGGAAAACGTAAACACCTGCGTAGACTGCTTCTTCTTCTACAGCTCATTTCGTGCAGCTGTCAACTGAGTGACTGAGGCCCGCTACCGCCGCCCACTGCCTCGGTTAGGAAACGGTCTCTACAGACCAGCTGCAGACAGAAAGGCCCACATAACGGCATCCCTGTGCCGAATGGTGTAGCTATGGGCAGAGTTTGACACTAGAGTAGGGAAAGTTCCTCTGTGTTCTGCTTAAATCTCTTTTTAAGATGTATAGGCCTACGTATGTGCTTGGTTTTGTGACCTAAAACTGAGAATAGGCTTTTCAATGAAGTATGAGACTTTTACCTAATGGTTTAACAACTATGGTTTCAATAAGGAAGAAGGAATTCATACATACAAAGATGACCCCCTCCTTCTTTTATTTGTGTCTACATTGCCTTGAAATACAAATCAGAAATACTTTATTGAAAACCGAGGGGAAATTCTTGAATAAATGTTATGTGTTTCCCCCTTGCTTGTTGGATTCAGGTATTTGGAGCATTCAACACTGTCACTGACTCACTGGGAAACCTTTGACCTGCCAACAGGTCCTGCACTTTCAGTTTGTGGGATTTTATCTCCAGTGCATTACTCTGCCTCTGCATGTCTTATTTACATATTTTTGACTCGGGCTATGGACCTCAGCCTCCCTTGAAACAAAATGAGCTCACAGATTGTAAAGTCCTTCTCTAAGCCTCAGACATGTCCTCAAATAACAGCTGAAGTAAACAACTCACTGTTTCTCTAAACTGCAAAATTACATAATGGCAACTGGCAAAATCCCACAGTTCATTTTGAATTTCAAGGCCCAGTCTATGCTTTTCTGCAAAGACGACAGTTCATGCATGTGAGTTTTCATGTAATATTTCCTTCATTTATGTGCTCATTCACTCTGCTGACGCTGGGAACCAGAGAGCCTGAACCTCATTCTGATTTTCAGGCTTAAAGCCGCAGTGTTTAGGGAATGTGTTGACTTGTTGGGAGGGTACAATAAATCAAACAAGTGCGCGTGCATATTCGCGTTTGTGTGTCTGTGCGTACACGCGCGAGGCGGCGCCACTAACTGTAATTATGTCGCTAAAAGCTCCTCCTCTGCCCATTCTTAATCCCTTATATCCGCTAATACCGAGGCAGACATTTACCCACAAGCACCAGCTGCCGTCAACTAACGTACCAGGACTCCGTGTTGTGGAGCTCCGTGTTTGGGACAGTTTGTATTTACCTCTGCAGAAGTGGGAGGAGGGAGAAAGGTAAGGAGAGTTCAGTCCTCTCACCTGTGTGGCTCTTACAGAGCAGAATAAATGAAAACGCGTGCCTGTCACTTAGCCAGACACCCTGGCGTCAGATTATGAACATGTACGATGCCCCTTTTAAAAGGGCATCCTGAGTGATGACTTCTGATTTGCTTAGCTGGTTGTACAATACGTTGCTGATTAAGCTGATGGGATATTACAGTGCTTTTTTTGTGTGTGATGGGAAACTTATGCAAAGAATAAAGCTGCACAATCAATATCAGTACAGACTGCTCAGAGTTCAATTCAGGTTTATTTGTAGTGCCAATCCCTAACAGAAGTTATCTCATTGCAATTTTAAGTGAAATTTATTTAATTTTTATTTTCCACTGACAGTTAAATGTCCATCATTGGAGAGTGAAACTCTAGTAATGTTAAATAATGTTATTACTTAGAGCTGCCTGTGTGCACAATCCTCATCTGGTCAGATCTTGTTTCAAACCATTAATCCATTTCATTGTTTCTAATCGTGTGAACTAATATCTGCACGATAAACATTTCCAAAACACACTGAATGTGGTACATAGGTCTAATTTGCTCCAGTGATTCTTGGGATTTCTCAGAACGACGCCCCTGACCTGTGATTGTTTTCTCTTTGTTCCTTCAGTTGATCGGCATGGCCTCCTCGGACGATGCAGAAGGGTCTCTGACTCCTGTGGATTTTATCCAGCTGCAGCATTACATGGAATGTAGGTTTCACCTCCTCACTCAACATCATTTCAACAGTTATCATTATTAATGTCATGTAAAACACAAAGAGACCAGCTAAAGAGGGTTTTTCTGACGCTGTGGAATAAGGGCAAAAGAGAGTCTCCTTTTTGGGAAATCAGTAGATCAGTGGCGCTGAAATATTTATTACATTGCACAGATGCCTTTATATCCACTTACGGATGAATATAAGGAATAATGATTTGCAGTGGTGAAATGAAACAAAGTACATTAACTCAAGTACTGTGCGTAAGAACAGCTTTGAGGCACTTTTCTGAAGTGTTTCCATTTAAACCTCATTTATACTTCTACTCAACTACATTTCAGAGGGAAATATTGTACTTTTACTGCACTAATCTGACAACTACCAGTTACTTAGCTGATTAAGATTTTAAATACAAAACATATAATCAGCTTATAAAATGTGAGACATTGTTACAGATTAAACCACCATCTAATTAAAATGAATTGCAGAAAGAACAACTGCATCACTGACTTCCACATTAATGTGTCAGTAATGATAGTTAAATACATATAGCGTTTTTTTACTTTTGATACTCTGATTGCGAAATTTACTTGTAATGGTATCTTTACACTGTTTTGTGCTACTTTTACTAAAGTAAAAAGATCTGATTCTTCCAACACTGATGATTTGGAAGTTATAACAAAGTGAACACAATGGTTTGACAACGTATTTGTGATGGTAAAGGGAAAAATATTTTAAAAGAACAAGAAAAGCTCACACACTTAAATCAATCAGAATACTATTTTAATGTTATTCTAATACATTATTCTATGTTATGAAACTGCTGAAACATCTGCACATTTCACACCTGTGTGCTGTTTAACACATAAACTGAAAGATTAGATTTAAAAGTGCATTCTGAGTGATATGAGTGTGCAAACCTTTCACAAGGCCTAATGGATCAGTGACTTACTTTAATGTGCTTACAGTTACTTTCAAACTTGAGAATCTCTCCTTCGGTAGATCAATCACTTTTCACAAACAGTGAAAGCAGTAGTCACTAAGCACCGGACATCAGCATCATAAAATAAATGACTGAGGAAGTTCCTCATATTCACTCGCCATCAACTCAAAAAACCCTGCGCAGTGTTTATCTGGAGGATCATTCAGCATCAACACAAACTCACAAACAACAACTCTAAAATGTAAGTGCGTGCTTTTGTGGCGGGTTTAGAGCTGTTACAGAATTTGATTGACCTGTTGACAGGAAACAAAAAGGGGTGCGAGGCTAAAAATATTCTTCCGTACACTCAGAGGCTTTGAAAGAAATGAAATGAGTGTGTAGGCTTTTAGTGTCGGGGATGGGGGGGTGGGGATATTTGCCCTTTTGGATAATGGATGAATGGATAATTGCACAAGCTCCTCTCTGGACCTGAGAAAAACATCGCTGTGTGTTACCTCTGACAGCAGGACCCAGATGTAATGTGGGATACTCACAGTATGCCCATGTCCACAGTTAGTGATGAGCTCAAATTTGTTTTCTGTTTTAGCAGTCAGGAGCCATGTAGTATGTGTGGGACAAATGGCAAATAAACAAACAACTAAACTGGTTACTAAGACAGACAACACAGATTCATATGAGAAAAAGTTCTTTTGTTAATTCGCTCACTTTGTGACCTCTCCAATGCCCTCTTCACAGACAGCAGTTTGAGGGTGAAAGATGTGATCAAGGAGTTTCACCCTGGGGGTCGTCTGGCCCAGCACAGCTTTGGAGAAGTGAGTTTTCTGGACAATGATAGGTGTGATAACACTGATGTCTGTGAAAGTTCTCAGTCATCCAGGTCATAGTTATCCAACGAAGGTTGAGGTCAAGGGCAACTGGACTTGGTAGAGGAAACTACTGGACTTCTACCAGTCCAGTCCAGTCCAGTCCAGTCCAGTCCAGTCCAGTAATAAGTGGATAACATTTCTTCTAATCCATTTTGTAGAAAGTTCATGAAAAGAATGATTTCATTAAGTGTTAATTTTTAGAAAATTGGTATTTCCTCAAAAAAACTTGTCTAATTTTCCTGTAATTAGTTACAAATTACACAGTTTTTTCCCTAGGAAAATATTAGGAAAGACCAATCCTAGTAAAAAAACATTATAATAAATGTAAAAGTTACACTAACTCATTATTGTTGGGACCCTGAGTCTCCTGACTGAATTTTGTTTCTTTGCACAGTGTGTCGATGCTGTGGGCTTCTCTTTATTTCTCAAGACCTACCTAGAAGTGGATGACTTCCCTGCAGACTTCTGCCAACGTCTTTTTCACTATTTTCAACATGTAGAGCAAAATGGCTCCTCAAAGAGCCCTCTGCCTAAAGGAGGTAAATTATTGTTCGATTGCTGCGTCATAGAAACGAGGCTTAGCTTTGGAGATTAGTGTCCCTGTTCCAATAACCAACCTATGATCGAATATTTGCTTTTATTCTGCTGTTCTATGTGTTTTTCATAATTAAAATAAAAATGCTGTTTTAGATCTCTGTAATGTGTTAAAGGTTCCCAGTTTGGTCATAAGGTTCTTTACAAGTCTTTATTTTCAGGTGGGGTCTTTCTTCGTGACGTGTCCTGTTACTTCTCAGTGCTGGAAGAAGGACAGCCCCGGGAGAAGCTTGAATGTTGGTTTCATGTTTTCTATAGTGCATTTAATGTACCCTCACCACTGATGAATGGTTAAGACTGATGGTTTTGGAAGTGGAAGAAAGTGAAAAAAAACAACTTCTGGATCACTGACTGACTTTGTTTTGTTTCTAGTTACTTTCAAACTTTACGATAAAGATGTCAACGGACTCCTGGACAGCTCTGTGAGTTACTCAGAATCACTGACAAGTTTCTCTAACTGCTCTGTGATTATGATGTATGTTTAAATTAACAAAATATTTGCAGTATTTTTGTATTCACTTACAACTGTAGACATGTGCACATTTATTTGTTTTGTCGCATGGCTCTGTTCAGTATATTTTATTCATTAGTCATTATTGTATGGAAAATTAAGATCAGTGTGTAAAATATGAGGGGTGTCAGACGATCTTGGACCCCTTAACAAACACGAGACAAGAGACCTCCTAAAATGTGAAAATATTGGGGTTTGAAAAAAAAAGAAGGTAGATCTGTACTGTAATCTTTATTTGTCTTGTTTATTTATCTTGCTTGCTTGCCACAGCCGGTATGAGCACCACCCCCACACATTTGTCTAAAGTACAAATAAAGGCTAATGCTGCTCCGCTGCATATTTGAAAAGCCTTATTTAAGTCTTAATCATAAACCAGGCCATTTGCAAAATTAAAACTTCTTATTCTTCTTCTTATACAAAGGGAAGAAAATAGAAACAGTTCTTAAGTCAACCTTATATCACTAAAACAAACAAGTAATGATTAAATAAATAGAAAAGGTCCTCACAATTCGAATGGTGTTTTTCAGTACCTTACAGGATTTTCACTTGTGTGGAGTTGAATATCTACTGAGTGGCTATGTTTTGTGTATTGATTTGGATGTTTATAGACCCAAATCCTCCGTGAATGTAAACCCTGCTGTCTCTCCATCAGGAGGTGGATCGTATAATCACCCAGATGATGCGAGCTGCTGATTACCTGGGCTGGGACGTGACTGAACTCAGACCAGTATGAGTCTGTTTTTCAATTACTTTTTTCAGTTTTAAGCTTCTGTGATTTTTAATTCAGTCATGAAATACATGTCAGACAAGGGCATGAAAGAGAGATTAATTACAGCAGCTGAGAGATATAAAAGCACCTTTACAGCACAGGAGTTAGTTAATAAATAACGAGCAGATGTTTCTGTAATTGGACAGGTCCTCAAAGACATGATGACAGCAATTGATGTGGATGATAGTGGGACTGTCACTCTGGAGGAATGGGTGAAGGGAGGCATGAACAACGTTCCTTTGCTTGTTCTGCTTGGACTGAAGGTTAAAATAATAACTCCACATACAACACTTTCATACTCAACATCATCTGTTGTTAATTTTTCTAGTAATAAACCAGTTTGAAATGATATGTGAAGGACAAAGCACACCTTTTTGTGCTCTCTTTTTATTTTGTCCGTTTTGACATCTTTTTGTCTGCTCCTCATCCACAGATGACCGAGAGGGACGGGCAGCATATTTGGAGGATGAAGCACTTTAATAAGCCGACCTACTGCAGTGTGTGTCAGAGCATGCTGCTCGGCCTCGGGAAACAGGGACTCTGCTGCACTTGTAAGAGCTCACAGCCGCCATCAGGGGGCAGCCACGCACCTTACACAGTACAACTGAGGTGGAGGAGTCACACCTTTTCTAGTTTACCTGTACTGTATTTAATTTATCAGTGTCACTGCAGTTTCATATGAGCAAGTATGCATATATTTTGCTATGGAATTATAAATGTTTTAGTGCAGAGCACTGTGTTTTGAACACGCCTGTAATAGTTGTTTTTCTTCTTCAGGTTGCAAATACACAGTTCACAGTCAGTGTGCCAACAAGAATCCCGAACCCTGTGCTCGTACCTTTGTCAAATCAAAAAAGGAGATTAATGTAAGGAGCACAACAACCCCACTTCCTTTTCAGTTTCTTACTGTCTGTTTGGTTTTATTTCTGTTTTTTCAAACTTATACAGGAGTTTTGAAGAATAAGACCGATGATATTCTGTATTGTTATTGTCAACAAATCTCCTGAAAATCAACCAACCAAAACCAAAAATGCAGTAGTCCATCTCGCAGTATTTTCCAAATTCCCTTCTCTGTCTGTAACAGCCGGTCCCACGAGCATGTTCCTACTGAAAATATCACAAAAACTAGTCACAAATATATTGTTTTATTTTTAAAAAGGCTCACCCATATTCTAACAGAGTTGGGCACAGTAGTTTTTGGCAGATATCACTCAAAAGGAATAAATAGGGCACTTGTTGGGGACTATTTTCAGCTGTGGATTAATACATATTTGCTGCTCTAGTTAGTATATCCGGCAAGAGGATAGTTGACTCAAAATAAACTACAGTGCCTGTGTTCATCATAACAAAGGAGCATGTCACCCAGTGCAACAGTGTAGCTCAAAGATGTGTTTTTAATAGTTTTTGGACAACAATGGAGCTCTGTGGCACCGCGGAATGAGTCATCAGGCTGCTGTTATACAGAAAATAGCTGTTAATGATTAATTCATGTTGGTTTTGGTCTTTTCATGAGATTTGCTGTCAATAAGAAAAACATAGAATATGAGCAGACATATCCTGTAATGTCTTTTTGTGACTAAAAAATCTGTGGAAAAAGCCAGGGAGTGGACTTTGACTGCTGTTGTCAAGGTCAAGAAAGAACTGAAGGCTCAGATTTGTCATGTTAATGTTTGGGTTCTCTTTTACTGACCAAAAGCCAAATGGCAGCAACATTAAACACACCAACAACAGGGAACATGCATTAGTTGTGAATAAGTGCAGCCCATCAGAGTTTTTTTAAGTGCGGATTACAGCCGCCTGCTCTGTACATCTGTTAAACGTCCTGATTCTGCACAAGTGGACCATGATTTGTTTACTGACTTTTTCCTGTGTAGCATCACAGCCACACATCCCTGATTCACATTATCTGTAATGCAACACAACAGTGAACTGCCCAAATTTCCTTAGCTGCTTTTGGAGGTTCGAGGTGCCAGTGTGCTTTAGGGATATTTGATCTGGTGATCTGCATGTCAGTGGTTATCCAAAAAGTCATAAATCTTAAGCCATCTATAGCTCCCACAGCTGCTCCAGGGAGGGTGTGTCCTGAGCTGATTCTTTTAAAGTCAACTATCTCATCATTTTTCCTGCAGTCATTTAGGGCTGGCCTGTTGTTTGGCTCCTCTGTAGTGAAAATGAACAGTGTTCCTTGAACTACAGTTGGATAGCATCTTAAGACTTGTCTAGCTGTGGTTCATTTGAATAAAAACAAAATAACTAGTAGTAGTGAATTACACCATTTCTTCAACCTCTGGTTTTCCTCTCCTCTGTCTGTGCCTCAGGTAGCGGCTCATGACTGGATCAGAGCTGACTGTAACTCCACCAAGTGTCAGGTTTGCCATAAGAAAATCAAAACCTTAGTTGGGAGGCGTTGTGTTTGGTGCCAGGAGATGGTGAGGACTGCTTCAGTGGACATTAAGGAATGAACTAGAGATGATCTCTTTGGTCTGTGTTCACCGAGTCTTTTCTCTTTGTTTTTAAGCGTCATGATGAGTGTGTTTTCTCTGGCACATCGTCCTGTGATTGCGGGCCACTGAGAGACCATATACTGCCACCATGGGCCATATACACCATCTCAAAGGTAAAATGAGAAGCTTACCCCCCGCAAAAAAAATCCAACACCATAAATGGGGGTAAGCAGATTTTCGATTTTTGGATTATTGTTAGTTAATTGTCTGTTTGTATTTGCTTCCTGCAGGAGGAGGACACCAGCTTGTTAAATGTCACCCCTGATGGCCACATCCTGCAGGTCTGCTGTTATCAAATCTTCCTACACTCTTATTCCTTTTCCAACTGTACACCCATGTGTTTTCTCTGAGAGGTCTCTTTCTAGTTGTCTGCTCAAACTACCATCTGCATATCACTGCGTTTGTTAGAATCTCCAGTTTTAGTGATTTGTCATGTTATTTGTTTTTGAAGATTTTCATGTTTAAAATGACTGTACCATTGTTTTTGTAGTCTGTTTGGTTCAGTTCAGTTTGTTGGATAAAGACATGGACAAATACATCTGTCATGGTTATGTCTGCTTTTGCAGGGACAAGCCCGCAAATACTGTATTTGAGTTTAAAGTACCAGACACTCAACTCCTGTAAGCTAGAAACATAGCTGTTGGTTTGTTACTTCCTTCATAAAGAACAGCAGCTGTCAGGAGCTGAAAATTGATGTTGGTTTAGTGGCTGAGAAAAAGTACCAAAACCTGCAGAGTAATTTTATCCTGCAGTATAATCCACTATAGATATATATATATCCTTAGTGGATTGTGCTGGGTTTGATTAGCTTGGATTTCCTATGTATGTACATTTAAGTAATTTTTTGAATATTTACTGCCAACATTTTTAGTTAAATAATTAACAAATATTCCTAAAAATATCTGCAGTGGCAATTAAACTTTATCATCATAATGTTGAATGAATGTTAAAGAAAGCAAACCTTTTTAGTGCAAGACCGGGCTCAAACCTGGGTCTTTGGTGTATAAACCAAGTCTTTCTCTTTATTCAACAGTAGCAGAAGTTTGAGTGATGCTGCCTTAAAGTTATTGTATATATGAGATTTGCTTTATATATATATGAACTGCACACTAGCCTGACTCACACCACGTGTCCTTACATATTATGTGTGTGCTTTTCAGATGAGTTACATAATCCATCGGATCTCAATCTGTCCTGTATTTTTCTTCAGATTGTTCCAGTTCCAGACACCCACCCTCTGCTGGTGTTTGTGAACCCGAAAAGTGGAGGAAAGCAGGGCGAACGGTACACAGCCTAAAGTCTTAATATGTTTATATATGTTTCTTTTACTTCTAGTGTTAAAGTAATCTACTCATTGAATATTTGCCACAGAGTGCTCAGGAAGTTTCAGTACCTGTTGAACCCACGTCAAGTGTACAACCTGTCCAGTGGAGGTCCTGCACCAGGGTACAGTACACTTTCACCACTATGACACTTACATTTGGACTGCACACTTCGTTGGTTTCTTCACATTAATGTTGTGTTTCTTTCCTCAGACTGCACTTCTTCCGCAATCTGCATAACTACAGGATCTTGGTGTGTGGGGGAGACGGCACCGTCGGGTGGCTCCTGGATGCTATAGGTACTGACAGTCCTTTTGGGTTTCAGACAGGTCATTAGGATAATTGTCTCTATGGTTAAATACTGTGTGGCGCAGTGGTACAGTGGTTAGCACTGTAGCCTCACAGCAAGCGGCCCCGGCCTTTCTGTGTGGAGTTTGCATGTTCTCCCTGTGTCTGCGTGGGTTCTCTCCGGGTGCTCCGGCTTCCTCCAACCATCCAAAGGTGGGAGGAAGCGAGGGTGTACCCCGCCTTTCGCCCAGTGTCAGCTAGGATAGGCTCCAGCCCCCCGCGACCCTGTACACAGGATAAGCGGTTGACGATGGATGGATGTTAAATACTGAACCTGTGGTTTCAGACAAAGCAGACCTCCAGGTGCATCCTCCAGTATGTGTCCTCCCTCTGGGCACCGGGAACGACCTGGCTCGCTGTCTGCGCTGGGGAGGAGGTAAGACCATCGACACATTATCTCTAAATTGTCACAGAGGTATTGACTGACATTATGCCTTATGTTATGCACTTCTTCTGCTCCTTCTGCCATCCCACGAAAGGCTATGAGGGGACAGACTTGAGAGAGATCCTGAAAGAGATCGAAGCCAGTGAGTTAATTGTGATGGACCGCTGGAGCATCCAGGTGATACCAAATGACCCCCAAGAGGCAGGAGACCCCGTCCCCTACGAGATCATCAACAACTACTTCTCTATTGGAGTGGTGAGTCACTGCCTTAGCAGGAAGGAACTACATCACACATGATCATTGAGTAATTTCTTTAACAAGAAAAAATGCAAAAAATAACATTTTCTATTGACGTACATAGAAACATGAATAAACTGCCTAAAATATGACCATATATGATTTTTGATTGATTTGTGTCTATGTGAGCAGGATGCCTCTATCGCTCATCGTTTCCACTCCATGAGAGAGAAACACCCCCAGAGGTTCAACAGCAGGTGAGGATTCACACTAACTGGATGAACAAAGAGTGTTTTCTAGTGAAGAGTGTAGCAGAGCTTTGATTTTTTTAATCAATAAGTTCTTGCGGTTCTCGGTTATTTTAAGAATGAAGAACAAACTTTGGTATTTTGAATTTGCCACCTCTGAGACCATCTCTGCCTCCTGCAAGAAGCTGAAGGAATGTCTCATGATTGAGGTGAGCTGTTGTACCAAAAGTAATAATTTGTAATTCACATGATTGCTCATTTTTTAATGTCTCGCGTCTGTCTAGTTGCATAAACAGAAAACCACATGTTGCTTCGCCTCCAACAGTGCTGTGGGAGATCTCTGGACTTGAGCAGCCTGTCTCTGGAAGGCATAGCTGTCCTCAACATACCCAGCATGCACGGAGGCTCCAACCTGTGGGGCGAGTCCAAGAAGCCTGATAGTGTGCAAGAGGTGGAGCACAGTGAGGTTATAACTGACCCTGAGCTTCTTAAAACAATCTCACAAGGTGAGACTTGTCTGGTTGGATGATTCATTTCTGTACTCTCCTAAATGACATCATCTTTAGGTTCCAACTCTTGTCAATAAGCCCTGCCTTCGCTCTTGCGTACAGGTGGTACAGAATGCTTTGAACTTGATCTGTGTGTGTGTGTGTCTGTGTGTGTGTGTGTGTGTGTGTGTGTGTCGTTACTCCACAGATATGAGTGATAGGCGATTGGAGGTGGTGGGGCTGGAAGGAGCCATAGAGATGGGACAGATCTACACTGGGCTGAAGAGTGCCGGGCACAGACTGGCACAGACTTCCCAAATTACCATCAGGTTGTGTACTTTTACCTACAGGGCGATGACAATAATAATACCTGGCAATATAAGACAGCTGCATATGCTAACACCACATACTGCAGGCTCAAAAATTACCACAGAGAGGCATCAAAACAGTCTTTACTAGAATTGAACATAATAAGATATATAAGATAGATTATGGCTTTTTTTGATAGCATTATACTCTAACGTCCTGCTCTGTGCAGTCTGGCATAAACAGACACTTTTGAGATAATTCTCACACAGTATAAAGAGAACAGTATAATTAAATCTCACTTCCTGTCCTCCCTGTGTGCAGGACAATCAAAGCTCTGCCAATGCAAATCGATGGGGAGCCCTGGATGCAGCCTCCATGTACTGTAAGTGTTATTAATCAATATAATTCAGTGACAAGAGTCAAGACTGAGACATCACATTTTAGATTAATTAAAGACAGAGGTGACAGCGTTGTAGTGTGCAAAGTAGTTACGTTTATTCATAGATTTATTGTGATCACTGTGGCAGAGATACGTTACTACCACAGCACAGATAAGAGCATCAACCTTCCCGCTTGCCTTGCTAATGTGGTCAGGTGAAGCTTGAGAATTGATCCACCAGCTTTGTGATCAATAGCAAATAAACAACCAAGGATCTGTCCATTTACTCATAATTCATAGCGCTGTAATGTTAAAAATTACGGAAGGCGAAATCTGAAATCAGAAAAACACACATGTTCACAAACAAAAAAGCACCCAGCACATATATTTCTAATATTTGCCCTCACTGTTGAGTGATTGATTTATAAGGGACAGGCATTGTATTAGAAACACCTTTCAGTATGACATCATACAAATTGCAGCCTCCAAAATGACCAAACAGTTGAATCAACACCTCTCTTAAACAGAAGATAGGGTTTATTACAATTTTGTATTAAATTAAGTTTATTTTAACCAGGTGTATCTAATAAACTGGCAACTGAGTGTTTGGAGCTCTTGTACCCTCTCATACTCATTGATCATGCTTTTGACTTAATTTAAAGTCAGTGTCATGCAGGGTGGATATTTGTACTGTGCCACAGAGAGCTGAACTATACAGGAAGTGAAGTATCTAAGTATATTTTTGGCGACATATACAGTACCAGTGAAAAACAATAGGGAGCTATCTTGATTTATTTGAAGAAGACAGAATATTTGTTTTACCAGGCTATTTGGAAGGATGATTTTTTTTATCACAAATAATTAAATAGTTGTTCACCAAAATTGTGTTGTTGTTGTTGTTTTAATATTTATGATAGATCCACATAACTCACAAGAACCAAGCTAACATGCTGATGGCTGCACCAACAAAACCATCCGGCTTCTTTCACCTCAAGTAGATTAACGTTTCCACTGGATCCTCCAGTCTGCCGAGGGTCACAACACTCCCCCGAATGATTGTGAAAATGATGCAGGATGAGAATTCAAAAGTGTATGTCCATCGCCGAGTGTACAACTGTGTGTGTTTTTATTATAAGCATTATTGTGTGTCTTATGCACTTAATCATTTCAAATTATTTCAGCACTTGGGCAGAGACCACACTTACTGGCCTCAGTGTTTGCAGTCACTATACTCAGTCTGATCGCTGCTGTTGTGTGCCAACTTAAATGTAATGCATTCTTGTTTTTGTTTTTGTAAATAAATGAGCAGAGCGCATTGTTTATAGGGATAGAACATATTTGTTTATTTTATGTCATGATAGCTTTTTTTGTGGTTAATCAAACTGTGTCTTGTTGAGTTTTACCTGTACCTCCTAATGCAGCTGGTGATGAACTGGCTTTGTTCAGCCTTCTGACACTCACAGCAGCTCACCTTGTTCAACAACACCATCCTACCTGTCTTTCACTGTCAGTCTTCATCCAACTGAAAGAAACATAATGCAATGTATTTATGTCAGTGTGTGTGGTTTTTCTTTGCAGTTTCTTTAATAGATGAAACACTTAATTGGATGTGACTGAATGTGGTTTCTACTACAGTTACAACTGAATGTGGGCAGCTTGGTTATAGTTCTGCCAAATTTACCAAGTTAAGTATTAAAAACCAACACATTTCATAGTTAAGGTGTACTCGACAAGAGTAATGTTAGTTTCCTTTGTTTTGTCGCCCTGTAACTTTGCAGAGTATGTGATTCTCCCATTGATTTGGCTTCTTAAAAACAGCCACAGAATGCACAGAAACCTGGGAAATCTAATAAAATATTACTGATTATGAAATCCTGCAAAATATAGTATAAATATATTGTAAGTCAGTCGTTTGTTGGATTATCAGTGTACTTGTTGTCATGTAACTTGATTATAAAGTAATTTAATATCTTGTCATAATGTCACATTGTGTAGTTGTCACTTGCATGTGTGTCTTGCAGTATTATATACTCAGTTTCAGGGAGGTTTATAAAACTGAATGAGCAGATAGAGGAAATGCAGACAACAAGTTTTTGTTTACAAAGGGATTATTTGGATTTAAGACTTTCTTTTTTTCTCTTTGTAATATATTGTCTGACCTTTTAAATATATGTGAAGAACTTAGTGTTTGTTGCAGCTGAATATGAAGCTCTTAAAGGTTTGTTCAAATTGAATGAGACAAGAATAGAAGTTCAGTTCAGTGTTTGTGTGTCTGCACTCTCAAGGAAGAAGGCATCAGACATGAGAACTATCACTGATGGTTGGGGATGATGGAGGAAAGAGCAGAGAGGAGAGCTGGTGGAAATGAAAGATTAAACAAATATATTTTAATATACAAATGCTAATCTAAAAAAATAAGTGAAATCTAGTTGGACTTGTTTTGAGTATAAAAGGGTTATCCAGTGCCAATGAAGCAAGACTGAATTCATTCTGGTGAATGTCACTTTCTTTGTCTGGAGGTTTTTATCTTTGTTTGGGTAATTCGTTTAAAGGCAAGCAGGACATGTCTGATGAAATGTGTCTGTAAAGTCACTGAATTCTCATTTTACAAGTCAAGTTGTCTGATGTGAAGTCAGAAAAGCTTTCTTTTTTTCACATGAAATAATTGCCAGGGCTGACATAATATGTTAACAAAGTCTATATAAACTAATTTTATATACAAACTGATTTGTTTCAAGAATATTCCCAAAACAAGATTAAACAAGATCCTTGTAGTCATAAATGGCCTACTATCGTCTAAACAACAGCACTTAAGGGACAGTAGTTTCAGTACGAATGCTTGACCCTTTCAGATTAATACATTTTATATTACATTTATATTATAGGATCATTGATACATTATTGTGTTCCAGCTGGTAAAGATTGTGCTGATATTCTATATACTTCTGGGTAGTTTGATCTATAATAATACACCATTATGTATTTATTGATTATATTTTGTGTTAATAATAATAACAATGAATGTGTACCACGCCACCATGTGTTTGTCCTTTCATGCCTGATTGACAGAGACAGAGATAATATGTCCAGTCAAGTTTGTTATTTTATATCCATACTTTACACAACAGCCTGTCGCGCTCTAACCACAGTCTATGGCTCTAACCTGTAATTAACTTCATTAACTCCAGGATGGCCTGTGTGGTCACATTTCCTCTTCGTAAATAATCTCAACTTCTTCCCACCCTTGATCCTTCTCACTTTCTTCATGCGTAAAAAAATAAACTAGATCACACCCAAAGATCCCCAGAGAGGGATCAAGTGTTGGTTGTTAGTGTGTGTTGTTTTTTTCTGGTTGTTGTGGAGAAGGTTATGACATAAGGGGTATTGGATGATGCTAAAATTGATGCTAACAAATGGACACCTGCAGCTGTGCCTGTGACATCCAAAGTGCAAACTGCCTGATGATGACATTACAAAGTGAAAGGGTTTGTGATTTCACATCTCAAAGTGTAAATTGTTGTTAGTCATATTTTGTGTGTAGAATTTGTTCTCAGTGCTTAGATGGTAAATTATGTTGAAGCGTTCCATTAATAACCTTTCAAAAAATGATACCCTGTCTAATTAAGGCCAGTGTAAACTGGATCAGTAAACATCTCTAAGATTGGGGTGTCAGCCCAGAAATTAATTTTAGAGTATCTACACACGGAGAATGAATTACACTGGACTTTGTACAGTGTATGATTATGTGACAATAAACTTGATTTGATTTGATTTGATTTAATGGACCTTGAAACACGATTGTTTAGTCAAATGTAAAAATATAAGCTCAATTAATGTGAAGATCCAAAGTTTCCAATATCAAACAAATAATAAAACATTAAAAAATATATTAATAAAACAGAGAAAATCATTCCATGATAAATTTTTATTGATCTCATTCACATTCATAATTTTATTTCATCTGTATTCCTACTATACCAGAGTTTAATGCATATGGGATTTGTATAAAATATAAATATATTTATTTCATTCATTTAAACTGTAAGCTACTATTGAACACTTTTGGGTCTCTACATCATCACTAATCAAGTATTTACATTTTCCTCTACGAGTTTAGTGGAGAAGGGTAGGGGAGTTTCTGGCTGTTCTGTGAAAACAAAAAACATATTTTTGAAAAAAACACACAGGTGTTTCCTGGTCTGTCAGGTGATAACACTCCTCCCCGTTGTAACCGTGTGTAATATCTACATTTCCAGTCGCAAATCGTCTGCACCTCCAAACTACCGCTATTTTTAGCATTTTTCTCCTGTAATAGCCCCACGTGAGCGCCGCTGTCGTTGTCGGTTTATATTTAGAACGCACGCTCCCCCGGCTCTTGCGTCAATGGAATCCCGTGCGTGCGTCACACGGAAGAACGTGTGTGTCGAACCCGGCTCTGATTGGCTCCCGACCCGGAACGTTCCACCGCCCCGTTCGCCTTTTTTGGGCATCGACCCGCCTTTTTGTCGATGCAGCCAAAATAAAGCAGGAGTGTATGGTGCCTCCTGCGTTGGTCTGACCCAGTGTGTGTGTGTGAATGTGTTTGAATGAGTGTGTGGCTGACAGCAGCTGGCCGAGGTGACATTCATCAGTTTCACTCGTTTGGAATAAATGAAAATCTACAAAATCTGGATATTTACATGAACCAGGTAAGTGAAAGAGCACTGTTTGTTTGCATTATGTTGATTTTGATTTATCTGGGGTGCCACATTAATGCTGGTGTGAGATGTATATACTTACCTTTATGCTTAATTATAATTTCCATAATAAGTTAAGCTCATGGGACAAAACTGATTGGACTTTTAATACAACAATTCAACCTTAATGTTTAAAAATGTCCTATGTGCCTCAGCCTCCCTCTCTGGTATAGCAGTCAGAGCTATAAGTTACTCTCTGTTGCAAGTTTATTTGGAATACCTAACTAAAACTAACACAGTCTAATTCAACAGCACTGGCAAATCCTACCTGCGTGTTATTGAGTAAAAAAAGAAAAGAAAAACAATTTTAGAGAGATGTTGATTCAACTAGACGACCCTCAGTGATATAAATAGGGTGGATGAAATAATACAAACGCCATACCAGCACTACAAACTAGACTCTTCAAAATGACGATAAAGTTGAACTAACACACTCTGAAACAGCCAGGTGTACCTATTAAACCTGGCATCTGAGAGTAATAGAGTTATTATGGAGACAGCAATTGGTTTATGATAAATAGTTGTTACAGTACATTTTGTCATTAGTGAGGAAGTGTGATTAAGTGACTCCAGCAAGTAATAATACTACTGCTGCAACCTATAATGAGTAATTTCCTAAAAGTTTTGTCAACTGCCTGGTCCACATTCCAAACTAAACGACTCTCATGATTTTGCATGTTTTATGTGTGGCTCTATTGCAGTTGCTTTAATAGAAGACGTAAGGTGTATCTATAGGACATAAAACACAGGTTGGACACTTGAGCAATGTGGTCTCCTCACGTATTGAGCTTTATTGTAAGTTTACATTTACATTTACATTTACTCATTTGGCAGACGCTTTTATTCAAAGCGACTTACATTTGAGGAACAACTTACAAGTATCAACAGAGCATCAAATACAGATCTACAACTGACAATACACACTAGTAAGAGCAGCAATAAATCCTAGTAAGAGCTCATAGTACATATGACATCAATGGGTAAATAAGTTTCAGGAAAATAATATAACAATTGAAACAATTGGTTGAAGTTTGAACAATTTTCAAATAATGCTCAGGTGTTCTTTTTTGTACTGAAAAACTCCATTGAATGAGGAAGTTTGCACTTGTGGATACACGCCCATTCACCCCCCCACACATAGACAGACACACACACACACACACAAACAGGCTTTACCACCTTCCCATTTCGGCTGGCTTTCAGCCCACCCTGAAATATAATCTGCAACACTCCCTGATACAGTCCCTGTGAGAGGGTTGCCCTCCACTGAAAGGGGTTTTCAGAGCATTAACAGCCAGTAACTCAATATCTGACAATATCTGACTGCTCCACTGGACCACCCTCTACATTTTCTTAAGAGTACTGATTGGCCTGAAAGCTATGGCTTGTAGGGGAAATGAGACCATGTGTGTTCAAGGTTTTGAAGTAGAATACTCTTTGGATGGTTACAGTGGGTGGATAAAAAAATGCTGACCTACATTATTTAAGCAATATCTAATTTACTGGGATGTCTGAACTTCATTGCATGCATTACCATATACATATGTTTAAAAAAACAACTCCCTATCAGTCCTAGTTAACCCCAGTGGTTTAACTTTATTTTGATGGGAAAAGTAAGCATAAAAAGTAAAAGAAACTTTTCTTTGAATTATCAAAACATTTGCTAAATTTTAATGACACATATTTAGTATATTTAAATGTAAACAATATTTATCTTACATGGACAAATTTTGGGCTTTACTTCCATCAGTAGTAATTGTTGCTGTCCTCTGTCCTAGAGATGCCCTGTGTACAAACCCAGTATGCATCCCTGCCCCATGACACATACTTCAGCTCTGAGTTCTTGAACACTGATCTCAGTGCCAAACTGATGATGGACATAAGTGACCAAAAGGACCAGCTGTCTACGTCTTCGTTGCCCAGCATCAACACCTTGGTGGGAAATGGCTACATGGGGGAGTTTGATGCTTATTCCTGCAAGATTACCACCTCTTCCCCCGCCTCTACAGTTTCATTCAGCCATGATGCGGTAGCTGAAAGCTCCTGCCCTCAGATGCAGAGCCAAGCCTTCAAGCTGGATGATCTCCAGGTGTATGGCTGTTACCCAGGATCCTTGGCGCTCAGCTTCTTTGATGAAACACTGTCGTCATGCGGCTCTGACAACTATGGCAGCCCAGTTTATGCCGCTGCTTCTCCTCCAACGCCGGGCTTTCAGCCCCAGTCTGCAAATGTCTGGGATTCCCCTTTCAGCTCCTACCCCTCAGCCCCCCTGTCCTCTGTGGCTGATAAGGCCGCCATGGCCCAGCAGCTCTCCTTTTTCACCTTCAGCTCGGCACCAGGGCAACTCTCTCCCCTTGGGCAGCATCAGGATGCTCAGCCAGGCCACGATGACCCTTTCTTCCTGTCTCCTCAGCAGCATGTCTCTCCTCTTCATTGTCCTCCCATGTCCCTAGAACACGGACCACTGGAAAGCCCCAGGATGCTGGAGGGAGCCATGACGTCTCCTAAAACCCACAGCCCAGGATCCAATGAGGGCCGCTGTGCAGTTTGTGGTGACAATGCATCCTGTCAGCACTATGGAGTTCGCACCTGTGAGGGCTGCAAAGGTTTCTTCAAGGTGAATAGCTGAACAGCACTTTGCAGGTTTATTCTACAGAGGCTGGGGAAACATATTGGTTGATAATATATTATTGCAGATTGCAGATGTGTACATGTTGGCCAGTAAGTAATTGAAGTATTTAAACGCCACAGAAAATTTTGAGTTGTAGTAGTAGAAATAGTGGTTGTTTAGAACAGTAACATATAATGTTTGTCAACCAGAAAGAACTAACAAGTTTAACTGTACTGTGTGCCGCTAAGTGCATATCTTGGTCAGAAGACAAATTGAAGATATCCTTATCAAAAGTTCCTCATATTATGTGTTTGTCTAAAAAAGTATTATAATTGCGTTCTCTAAAAATCGGTATCAGTTTAGAAAAATCCAGTATTGTTTGGCACTGTACTACTGAGTTATGTAATTTTGTCTTTGGAGAGCCCCAATAGAAATGCAGGTGCAAAACGGGTAACGCTTTTTGGACAATAATACAGAAATCCTGGATGCTAATCTAACATAGGTTATAATGCAGATTTGTTGGTCAGATTCTGTCATTTACATTGCCATATGTGTTCAGCATTATAAACCTATAGCAATGTAATTATTTCTGTTTTTTTACAGCGAACTGTACAGAAAAATGCAAAGTATGTGTGCCTCGCCAATAAAGACTGTCCAGTGGACAAGAGGAGGAGGAACCGCTGCCAGTTCTGCCGTTTCCAGAAATGTCTCGCAGTGGGAATGGTGAAAGAAGGTAATGCAATGTCAGACTCTCTTAAAGCTTTCAGTGACTAAAGAATGACAGCTTGAAACTGGGGTTTGTAATGACAGTCTTGTGAAACCAAAGCTAGGAATGACAGACATATGAAACCAGAGCCATATAGTGCCAGCTGCAGGAAAAGGGAAACTGAAACTGATACTGATAGTTTTTTTTAAAATTGCGGGGTGCAGCGATGGCAGTGTTAGAGTCACTAACGTTTGCTTTAAGTGTTCCTCTCCTCTTTTCTGCCTATCTCTTAGTTGTTCGAACAGACAGCCTTAAAGGTCGCCGAGGTCGTCTGCCATCCAAACCCAAGACTGTGGCCGAGGCTTCATCCACGACCCCCAGTGTCAACATCATAGCCTCTCTTGTCAGAGCTCATCTGGACTCAAACCCAACCCTTGGAAAACTTGACTACTCCAAGGTAAATCTCAAGACTTTGTGGGTTGTCCTTTGTACTTATCAGTTACAGTTACCTCACTACAGGATGCACAGACAGAGAACAGCTCACTGATGGTTTATGCAGTTCTTGTCAGTAGCAGTGACCTTTCCCTTCTCTTTCTCCTCAGTACCAGGAAACAGTGGACAAACTGAAGGAAAAGGAGGATGCAAGCGATATCCAGCAGTTTTATGACCTGCTGACCAGTACTTTCGATGTAATAAGAAACTGGGCTGAAACTATTCCAGGGTTCACAGATTTCTGCACAGAGGACCAGGAGCTGCTCCTCGAATCTTCCTTTGTTGAGCTCTTCATTCTGCGACTGGCATACAGGTTGGCCTCTTTTTTTTAAGCCACTAATATTTTACCCTGAGTGAAGAATGTGCACCTTTCAATGTGCTGATGGAACTATTGGTTTGAAACTTTGCAGGTCAAATCCTGAGAAGAACAAGTTGATCTTCTGTAATGGCGTGGTCCTCCACCGACTGCAGTGTGTTCGCAGTTTTGGTGACTGGATTGACTCCATCATGGATTTCTCCCAGAACCTTCATCGCATGAACTTAGATATCTCCTTGTTCGCCTGCCTCTCAGCTCTAGTTATCATCACTGGTGAGAGCTTCTGTTTGCTTTTCATTGCAGTGGATCTGACTGCATTTGAATTTAATGTTTATATTTAGGACTGTGTTTCTCATGAGAACACCTTTTGCATCTAGATCGCCATGGCCTCAAAGAGCCCAAACGGGTAGAGGACTTTCAGAATCATCTCATCACTTCTTTAAGGGAACATGTGAGTGGAAATGGATCAGAACCGAGCCAGACCCAGCCCAACTATCTTTCTCGCCTTCTGGGCAAACTCCCCGAACTGAGGACTCTCTGCACACAAGGCCTACAGCGCATCTTCTACCTGAAACTGGAGGATTTGGTGCCCCCTCCACCTATAGTGGAGAAAATCTTTTTGGATACTCTGCCGTTCTGAAAAAACATGTTATTTGTAAAAAAAAAAGATAGACTAAAAGACCCCAATGTGAGGTTTTATCCTATCACACTGACTTGTGTGCTGACAAATGACTGACATTGTTCAAGAGACCATTATTTTTCTAAAATCAAGTTTGAATATGGTACCTGTGTGAGTACTGCAGAAAGACTGATTTCAATTCAATGAAACTGTCACAGAGAGAGCTGAAATGGTATTAACGGTTCAGGACACAGTTTATCTATATTTTGTGTGCATTTGCAAAATGACTTTATTGCTGTGCTAAATGTGTGAATGTTGTCTTGCTATGCAGCTAGTAAGACGGATGCTTGGGTAGATGCAATGCAGTGATACATACTCATAGTTTTATTTTAAAAAACTAAACACACTAATCTTCTAAAAAGCACGTTTTTAATGTTGTTTTTTGATCCCACTAAGGTGCTGAGTTAGTAGACTGTTAAATTTGAAAAGGCAGGCAGAACCACAGCTCCTGTTTCTTTAAAGAACTGTGGAGTCCTGCTTTTCAAAAGAGAAATATTTACTGATTTCTTTGTATCACAGAAGATAGTTTTAGTCCTAATCGTGCTCCTGTGAAAGGTCTCGGACCAAAGTTTACTCTTATTTTGATACTACCAGTTACAAACCTTACTGCCTTAAGCTAAAACATAAAAATGTTCTGCCATAACTCTTGTGCTGCCATTTTGCAACACCTCATAAAGGCTGATGCTGGCAGCGTTCCTGTTGAACCGCATGTCCCTGTTATAACACACGTTTTTGGCTTTTAAGAACAAAAACGGGACTTGCTGAATGAAAATGCAAAGTGCCTTTTATAAAGCCTTGGTCCTCGAACTATAATAAGTGACACTAAGTGAATTTTCATTCCAAATATCACACACAGTGAGCCCCATTTATGACAGAAATGAAATAATCAATTCCAATGTCACAGTCACAACTCATTTCATACTCACGGCTGATGAATATAATTTCAGGTCTGTGCCAGCTTTTGATACGAAGTGCCTGAAGGATGCAAGTGTCAGTACAGTTTGACGAAGAGGATACAATACTTGAACACACACTGTTTAACGGGAAGGATATCAAGTGATGACAGATGGGTTAGGATCTACAAGAAATACAGTGAAGCCATACAGCTTAGAGACTTAATTAAGTTAAAGCGTCTTTTTGTATCCACAATTAGATACAGTACACACTTTCTATGATTATTTACCCAACAGTGCTCGAAAATCCAAATCTAAATGTAAACATTTCATGTTTGACATCAACTGGTTTCTTGTCTTTGGCTGCAACAATCACCTACATGTGCTTTGAACCTCAACTCTGTCTTCATAAAAAAAACTCTCCCACTGTCTTCCACATTCTTCTGAATTGTGCAGTTTTTCTATATGTTGGATTTATTTATTTTTTTTCATCTCAAAATGAACTTAAGAAATATCTTAAGAAATCACAGTTAAATGTGACAAGAAGATGAGCAGCTAAGTTGTTTGTTTGGACTTTGAAAATACTGCCAGGGCTTTTGTAACATGGTGCAGGAGTATTAAAGGAGAATATTTGATATTAAAACTTTTTGAAAATATCACTGGTTGCCTTTGTTTAAAGCAACATTATGTATAAACTGTACCTTCAAAAAACAGCTTCAAAATCATTTTCATGATACACTGACTTGTAATAGGGAGAATGATGACTCTCCCTTCAGGCCGGGAGAGCCTGGTTTTACACTATGTAGCATTGTAATCCTGGCCAGGAAACCTATCGCGAGAACAACTCTTCACCAAGCTAACATTAGCTAAATGAAGACACTAGCTAGATAGTCTCAGTATGGATATCATGGCAGAGGCTGCAAAGACACTGAAGAAGACACTGTCTGAGGAAGCGAGCAAGAGACCGGACAAGAGTGGATAACAGACTGGCTTTTGCTTGTTGGCTTGAGATAAAAGAGCTAAAGACGATGAGCACTGACCTTCTAGCTGTTGGACTAGTAGATAATATTGCTGTGTCTTGTGTTGTTGTGTTTACTTCATGTTACCCTGTGTTAGCAAAGTTGTCGACTTGCTAGTTTTTTTTATCATAAGTAATGTAATCATAACAAATGCAGGGGTACAGTTGTCCTTATTTATGACAACTATGAATTACACTCTGAAACTGTTGGGGCGCCAAATTGCCAACACTAAAACACTAAACCTTGCATCGTGCTTAAAATGTTAAGAAATGGAGTGATATAGTGTTTCCTGTAAGTCACGTTGCCTTTGTCAGATAATAGTTTCTATACTATGTCTACAAAGATATCTACTGGGGACTATTTCAGCTGTGGATTTGCAACAGCAGTGCCCATGTTCATCTTGATGAAGGAACATGTCACCCCGTGCAACACTGTGGCCTATTAATTGTCACTAACGTTTGTACAAACATTCATGGTTCTCAGAAGATTAATCCTAATGACATTGGTGATCCCCTGATGTTTAGCACAATCATCAGTTTGGTTTCAATTGTCAAATACTTTCATTCTGTTTCACTTTGTGTATATTGCTAATTAGCAAATGTTAGCATGCTAACATGCTGAACAAAGATGGTGAACATGGTAAACATTATACCTGCTAAACATCATGTTAGTATTATCATTGTGAGCATATTAGCATGCTGACATCAGCATTTAGCTCAAAGGAATGCTGTGCCTAAGTACACTCTCACAGAGCCTGATACAGAATAATTATAAAGGCCAAATCTATCAGCTGAACCTGTCAGTAAGATTTACTTTCTGTTGATCTTTTATCGCATTTGTAGACAGAAAAATATAAAATATCATCAGACCCATCCTTTTAAGAAGAGTCTAGAAAATGTTTCCCAGTCAGTTGGTGCAGTGCAGGAAACAACATTTAGGCTGTATTTAACACAGCACCATACTGCAGTTTGGTACATATCAATGATGTGATGAAAAGTCACCAAAAGCAGTCTTTCATCTCCTTTTCACTGAGGCTGTATTGTTTTGTCACACATGGCGTTAATGTTGGCAACATCCCTGACCAAAGGGAAGACGACACCAAGACACTCTCAGCCACAGAAGACTGCAGCACCCACTGCATTCAGTCGCTCGACACCTGATCCTACTGTACACCACGTTCCGGTCATCTGGATTTTGGTGTTGGCAGACATAGTGGAAAAAGCAGAGAAGGGGAGAAAAGAGGAGGCAATATCAAAGCTAGCTTGCACCGAGGTGTTCATTATATTACAAAATGGCAAGCGAGCTGCCCAACTCAGATAAAATGTGAACAGTAAGACGAGAACAGTTTCATAAGAAAGGATTAAGATGAATGTCGTATCTCTGAGTTTCTTTGGTTTTAACTAAAAGCATTTTATCAGAACTATCTACTGTCTTTATCCCTTTTGACCTTCAGTGTGACTAGTCATTTGTTATGGTCACGTATCCATGACAGGTCAAACATGTTGCCCCTTCACATTGCCCAAACTCAAAATACATTTCGCAGTCCATATATCTCATGTTGAACTCGCGGTGTCTCTTGAAGCCATCTTTTTCCAAAAGTGAAAAGGTACCATCTGGAGTTGCCATTGGCCCCTGAACTTCTGACCTGTGCCTTGACATGCAACACCTTTTCAGGAACAAAATAGCCTTACACCCTGCAGACACGAGACATTATATGTTCTATGTGGCTCACTTGCTTGTCATGGTGATTTGTTGCACAAAAGTGCCGAGCACCATGTTTTACACTTTGCTTCTACACCTTCTCCTAATATACAGGAAACTTTTGAGAGTGTGCAATGCAGTAAAATGTTTTGAATTACAGTGCACTCAATTGTGCAGGACTTTCTTACACTTTCTTACAGTTTTCATGGCAATTTTATCTTTTTAAGCAGTGTGGGAATGCAGTAGAAGTACACTGACTCAAGTACAGTACATCGAGTACAATTCCGGTGAACTACACTATTAAAATATTATTTGAATTTGCTGCAAATCCATCAGTCACAACACTAAGACTCTACAGCCATGCTAGTAGCTCTGTGAGTCTGTACTAAAGTGTTGCTTTGAGCTAAATACTAATTTCAGCATGCTAATATACTTACAGTGACAATAGTAACATGCAGGTGTCTAGCAGGTATAATACTGACCATGTTCACCATCTGAGTTTAGCATGTTAGCATGCTAACATTTGCTAGTTAGCGATATACTCAAAGTACATCTGAGTCTGGTGGGAAAGTTGCTAGTTTTTCAGGACTTTTGTCAGAGGGTATTGGAAAACTTTTAGAACAACGGACTCTGAGGACAATGAATGTCTGAATTTCATGCCAGTGCATCCAATAGTTGTTCAGTCTGGACAAAAGTGCTGGTCGACTGATATCGCCATCTATAGCGCACTAAAATCCTGCATAATAAATAAAATAATAAAAAGACACTCAAAATGAGGAAGTTTTACTTTTGATACTTTAAATGTACTCTGTACCTATATTTTGCTGTTACTCTTACCTACTTTAACTTAACCTACTTTAACTTAACCTACTTTAAAATTTTAAATGTTGGACCTGTACTTGTTCAACCTCTACTGTTTACAACTGCTAGTATTTGAATATTTTGCGAGAATAAAATGCACCATTACAGCTAAATGAAAGACATTTGGGGATCCGAACTGATCACTCAAAGAATTCAGCAATTAGGTCATGTGTAACATGAAAACTTCACATATTGGTCTGTCAGAGAAATGATAGCATCTGTGTTTGTGTGTGTGTGTGTGTGTGTGTGTGTGTGTGAGCGGCTTATTACTGGAGAGATATTGTTCCAGCGGGAGGAAAGCTAATAGGTTTGTTTGTGAGGATGGTGCACCTGTCGTTTATTGATGGCTTGAGCTGTAAATAACTTTGTGAAGCTGTTTAGTGCTTGGTGGGGGCTTCTGTCTTTCTTTCTCCACTCTTCTTTTTTCTATGCTTTTTTATGCACACACAACTACACACAGGTGCACATAACATTTTGCAGATATTCCTCTTGTTTATTTTTCCAGACGCAGCACAATGCAGAATCCCTCACTATGCTTCAGACATACAAATATGAAGGTGTCTAACAGAAGTTGGCCCGACAATTTTATTCCAGTGATGATCACAGGGTCTCCCGTGGTCATCTGAACACGTTCATTTGCACACGTACTGTATATTTGTGCAACAAGTACTAGCATGTGTTTGGATGTGTTGTTGAGTGTGGAAAACCCTCTGAGTGTATTTATAGCAGGCCATTGTTGAGCCCATAGAAACCACTGTAATTGGATCTGGTCTCTCTCACTAAGAGAGAGTCCGGTGATAAATGAGTTGGCATACGTCATTGCTCATGCCATCCCTGTGATAACTGTACGCCACACATGTTAAACTCTTAGTCCTTGCAAGATTAAATTCATAATTGAAGGCCAGCCGGCTGAATGATTGTCCTGATGTGGGTGAAAGGAAGAGATGGTGGAAACCTGCTCTGTGGACAATTAGTGGCGGTCTTGTTTGTGTCCTTGGGCATTATAAACTTTACTGAGTGACCACTCAGTGATGCACTTGAAGGATGGATGTCATGCTTCAAAGCTAATACCCTTAAAATTATAACTATGCTGGTATTAACAGAGAGGTTGAAAAAAGATTACACTTTTATGCCGTTTGCAGCCTTCACTATTTTATTTCAAGGTAAATGAACCAAAAAAGAAGCAGCTCTTCTTTTGCTTGTATTTGTGCTTATCGGCCACCAGAAATAAAATGCTGTGGTGTAAAAAAGTGCCCTCACAATGCACTAATAATGAGAGTGTTGTTTGATGAATTCACATTGTACCTGTTTATAGAAGTGATGAACATCACTTCTGCAAACCTGACAGGAAAAGGTGCTTGGAGCAACAGAGGTAAAAGGAGAAGACTGAAAAAGTGGATGCAAACAGATCATTGACTGTTTTATATTACAAACAACTCATGATGCAAACTCACAAGAGGCAGGTAACAATCAAAGAAATTAGATTCTTTGTCTGTTTGTGTGTGCATCTTACTATGTTGGAAACTTCACCCTGTTCAGCCGGAGAGAATATGAGAATGTTACAATTATAAAACAAGATTGACAGGATGGATAGTGTTGCACTGGCAGATGACAGTTCCTGGCTGCATGCCTGGAAGTTATTCACAGCAAAGCCTCCGCGCGCACTCACATACACACTTTAGCCCCATTCAGCCCCAACACAGGGATCAAGTGCAAAGGGATGGTGGCAGATCACGGGGGCTGGTGGACAGGGTGTGGTGCGTGTGCATGAGTGTGTGTGTGTGCGTGTGTGTGGAGGGAGGGGTTTCAAGGTCAGAGCAAACACATGGTCCAAACTAGCAAACATACTAGCGCAGGCGGGTGGTACAGTGCAGGGTACAACACAGATTAATGTATTTTTCTATGACATTATTTTATTCTCATTCTCACAGCCATCTTGTTTTATTCGACTTTCTTTCTCTCTTGTTAAAAGGGTTTTCTTTGGGAGTTTCTCCTTATCTGAATCGAGGGGGTAAGGGTATCGTACATTGTTCAATTTGTAAAGCCCCTTGAGGCAAATTTTTGATAAGTGATATTATGCTATATAAATAAAATTGAAAATGTTCCTGCCTTGACCGGCAGATTATGAAAAGCACCAGACATTAAAGCTAATGAACATACAGTTATGAATAACAGTGTTAGTATCAATATTTAAAGAAATAGTTCAACATTATTGGTAAATAATTATCTTTTTGCAGAGAGTTAGATCGCTACCGCTCTTATGTACACTAAATATGAAGCCGGCAGCCGATTAGCTTAGCATAAACACTGGAAACGAGAAACAGCTAGCTCTATATTTTACCCTTTCACATTGTATTTTGCTTTTTTAACCTGCACACAAACACATTGGGACTGTCACTGTGAAGTTTTGAGGCCACCAGCGGGGACTAAATTTCCCAAAATGCTGATCTGTCCCTTTAATCTGCCAAAGAGGTCACATGAATTGACTTTAGATGACACATAACAAGATATTGGGTAACATGTGTGAATCAGGTGCCCATAAAATACTTAATACAATCCTGCTAGTACTGAAATGTAGGTACAATGGGGAAAAAACAAGACTATGAGATCAGCAAGCACATGATTTAACAACACACTTATTATTATTACTACAGCTGTTTTCTCAGCCAAAAATAAAGCAGCGACACAAATGGATCCTCTTGAAGGAGAACCGACTTGACAAAGACATGACTCTCTCAGTTTCAGAGTTACATAACCAGTCTGAAGTTGGGGGAGCTGGCACCCCTCTAACATCACAAGGACACACATGAACTGAGCTGTTGGGGGGGTGACACTGAAGGCAAAAACTGCTGCTCCTCCTAAGTGGATGGATGGCATGAAAGGTAGTCTGCCAACAACCGGACTCTGCTGCCTTAATGTTGGTCTATTTTTAAATCAATATCAGTCACAGTCAACACATGACTGAACATCCAAAATGCCACGCACGCATACACACACACACACACACACACACACACACACACACACACACACACACACACACACACACACACACACA
>JAPMOB010227280.1:0-33214 GCA_029875015.1 Lepomis gibbosus
CCGGCGTATCAATAACTAACCTGGCTAGTTGTAAACAAACAGCTGGCCGAGCGAGGTTGTAACTGGAACGCTGTCAACTCAGGTGTGACGTCATTCCCAGCTCCGACTTCGAGGTAAATGGAACGCAGCAATGGCTGCATCCATGTTAGCACGTCACGTTTGATGTGGTAATTTCACACAGGTTCGAAGACTTGCTCTTGCCCCTTACAGTGCAATTCTGCTAGGTATACATCTGCGCTAAAATATCAAGGTGAAAGTCATCATAGCTTGCGTAGTATAGACCCAGCTCCCAACCCAACTTTGAGAATAGATTAACGGCGATATTTTTTTTATCGCCCAATAAGATTCTCACGTTAACGCCGATAACGGCCCACCACTAATTATGATATATATTTATATGTGTTGTATTTTATGTCATCGCCTGTTGATATTGTATCTTTATCTATACAGAAAAAAAATTAAATAAATACAGTGTAAGCCTTTTAACTAACATGCTGATGTAATGTCTTACTTGTCTACTATCACGGTGTTTGCTGTGGTCACTCAATAACAGTTCCACTTTGTGTGTATGAGTGCATGGATTACTGCTTTGCCAACTATCTACACACGTTGCCTCCTCAATAATTCAATATAGCTGTGGAAATATTGGTGTGTTTGTGAGAAAGCGAGAGACTTTTACAGGTTGGAACCAGTTGAACTTTGACCTCTCACCTTCAGCCACACCCCAGGGGTACTGCCTCCCACGCACTCGCTTTCCATTGACCTCGATAATGGTATTGCTACCGACTACAGCCAAGGGTAAACGATCCTGCAGAGAGGAGGGAGGGGACACAACTGTTGCATAGCTCGCACACAATGGCTAAAAATAAACCGTAGGCTGTGCCCTAAAATACACACAGACATAGTATGAACAGTGTAAATCATGGAGCCATGGAGGATTGTTTTAGGAGAACAGACCTTGATTTTCCTGACCAGCTTCATCTCCTCCTCATCATCCGTCTCTGGGAACTCGTAGATTTTGATTTTATGCTCTTGGATTTCTTTCATGATCTGCACACAGCACAGAGAGAGGGAGGGTGGCACAGCATGAGAGGGGATGTAGCAGTCTGAGCTGAATGTGGGGCAAACAGGTCCAGCAACATCAGTTGTCTCACTGGAGGTTAGTCAGCACACACAGGAGGCTCAACCTACCCGTTAATGCCCCAGATACACACACGAACACTACTATGGTGTACACAGATAGTATCACTGTATTGATGTTGGATCTGTGCATCAATACAGTGTTTTATACTTACACTTATGACACTGTGAGAACAAACACAATACAAGTGTTCAACATTGGTGGAAGATTGGACTTTTGTGCACCAGTACCAAAGCCATACTGTTTTCAGTAACTTACTTTAAACATGTATTTCTATAAAACCTCAGAACATGATAAGCCAGATTTCTGAAATGTATCATTTTTAACGCAAGTAGCTGTACAAGAACTTTGCCTCTATGAAATTATGAAATATTGGATTAATGTATGAAAAGTAGTGTATAAAAAAAACAACACAGCTCATCATTGATTTCAGTGAGGAGGCTCAAGCAAAAAAAAAAACCCAGTTAAACCTGGCTTAACTTTTGCCAAACTGCTGTGGCACTGCTTGTTTTAACAGATGACTCTATTAGCTATCCATTGTCAGAGAATTATAAGCCTCTGTGCAGTGTTTTGGTGTCTGATGAGCCTTCAAACTCATGGATCCGTTACTCAGATGGGACTTTCTGGATGAACCCAGTGTTAAAAGCCAACTTAGATCGATGACAGTTTTCAATACTCTGTACTGCAGACACGTTTTGGTCAGGACCTACAAAGTACAGAAATGTGATTTCTAGCCCAATCCCCAGGCGCAGAACAGTAATTAGAACGGTAAGTTCCATATCAATTAAAGCCATCACATAGTTTATGTTGTAAAGTAAGTGAGCAGTGGTTCATTGCCAGTACTGATTAAATATGTAGGCTACTTTGAGGACACTGGATAGCACATGGTTTGCCGGAAGTAGATTTGCCCATCCACTATAACATTAGAAACAGTACCATAGCTGCCTGTTGCTATGGTTCTTTAATTCTGTACTTATTCTACATTTTTGTTAGTTCTGTCGAAACACAGTGACAGAGAGAAGCCTCTCCCTGCAGGCCATCACACACAAAGCTGATGGTCCCTTTAACTTCACTGTTGCAGAAGAAGCTTTTCCAGGAACATTTAAAAAGCTTCACGTTATGAATTCACATGGTTACAATAATGATCAGAATTCTGATCAGAAAAGTGCTTCTGGTGTAAAATCCAGGCTATCCTTCACCGCACTTCTGCCTCATGTGGCGACAATCTGCTCGCCTAGGTTGCAAAATGTAGATATGTTTGCAATGTAGGTTTATTTATTGTAACAAACATTATGCAAAGCTGGAATGAGAAATGTATAAAGTCGCTGCACTATGTTCCAAAATTCAAATGTTCTTTTCTGTCAGTGTGCGTGTGATGCCTCTTCAGAACATGGTGGTTCATGTTGGTAACTGTCATTTTTGTGTTGGTTTATAGTTTTAACCATTAGTGAGGTCACATTTCTTGACATCAGCTATATTTTGTTACAGTTTTGTACGCTGTTTGCCCCCGTGCCCCTGGCCAAACAGAAACATAAAGCATTCGGTCAGACGTGACACACACTCACACACACATACCTGTTTCTTGAACTGTTGACACTCCTCAGGAGTCATTGTGTCGGCTTTGGCGATGAGGGGGATGATGTTTACTTTTTCATGTAACCGCTTCATGAATTCAATATCAAGGGGCTTCAGTCTGGGGAAGAAGCAAAGAGAAGAGAAATGGTTAGAGCGCCACTGGATGGATCTGGTGTCAGTAGAGCTGCAGGGCTGGGTGACACAGTGAGCAGCTGTCACACGCAAGGCTGAAAGTCATGTTTCATGGCCTGGCTGACCTCAAACTAAACATCTGGATGGAACAGACAGTATTGTAAATCTGTCGGACTGGAATCTGAAAATTCTTTTTCAAATGTCATTATGTTTTACTATTGTGTGTGTATTATCTGTCTGTGTTGCTGCCACGGCATCTACAGTACATAAGGCTCTGTTTAGACAAAGTATGTGAACTGAAGTCTCCGAGTTAGTCACAGAAGGGTTTAACTCAAAGCATTTTTGAGGGTGGATAGCAATAGTTTTTAGGCTGGAAGTAGATGATGTTGGGGCCATTTTCAAGTAAAGGAAAAATCTTCAGATTCTTTGCTTTCTTTCCTTGAATGATCAATACCATTCTCGTGTCTGTTGTTGACAAAGATATTATCATAATTGGTTTGAATGTTCTACCTCAGACTTGAAATGATCTGTGGTTTGGCATCAAGTGTTGACCATAAAGAAAAGTTTAAACCACAATTAACCATCAGGTTTCTGCAACTTTCACTCAGAAGCAAAAATCAGCCTTTAAACTCAAAAGAAATAACGATTTGATACTTATCGTGATAATTATCGAAAAATGTGAAACCTTTTATTGTGACAACATTTTTGGCCATATCGCCCAGCACTACCATGTTGCATAAGAGTTAAGACACTGATCATGAGCCTCATCATCCCCGGTTTAAGTCTGGCTCTCTGCCTTGTTGCCTGTTGTCTAATATTGAAGCTGTCTAATACTAAAATAAATAAATAAATAAATAAATAAAATAAAAACCCTGCAATTTCCCACATTAATAAATTACCAATCAAAGCAAAATAAGTCTTTTACCACCAATAATCTATGGGACAATCTTTTAAGACAGTACGTCTTCATATGTCTCCATAATTATGTAGTGATCGCTTTAACAGAATTGACTGTAAATATTGACAAACAACTGATGTATATATGTGAAATTGGTTTAAAATCAGAGAAGAACTATTCCACACCAGCATTCAACAGGTGGACCACTGAGTGCAGACGATCTTTCTAAGAACTAGGGCTGGACGATATGGCCAAAAAGGTTATCACGATAAAAAGTTTCATATCTTTCGATATCGATAATTATCACGATAAGTATCAAATCGTTTTTCTTTTAATACGTTTAATGGCTGATTTTGGTGGATTGCTTCACACATTTGAGGTAGAACATTCAAAACAATTGTGATAAAATCTTTGTCAACAAATATGGATGAGTAAAATTAAAAGCTTTTTTCAGTTCTTTTCCCTCTTCAAAATAAACATCTTAACAAAAAAATTACGTTGTAAGTTGTGTATGATTTAAGTGAATTAAATCAAACATTTATTAAATATGTATTGAACATTTGTTATATTGTTATTGAAAAAAATTACATCGCGATAATTATTTTTATTGTAGCCCTAAAGCCCTACTAAGAACAATGCTCCCGTTCAACAAATATAAAAGAAAGGCATCAGAGAATTCAAAGAACGGTTATCTCAAGATGAATTTTCCATACTTCTGTTTTTAAAACCAAGGTTGAATTTACTGAGAATTCCAAGAATTCCAGAGATAGAGCGGTATACCTCCAAAGAGTCAGCATTTTAAAATCAGAGGAAAAGTCCGACCTAAGGGACGAGTGTAAACAGCTCCTCTGTCTGATCACACATTTGCATGCTTTTTCTCACAGCGGTTGTGTCTGGCTGCATCACATCAGATGGAGGACTGGGTATACCATACAGACCTTGCTGATTTGGTTGCGATGTCTGGATTTGGTAGTTTTAAGCACTTAAGCAGAGCTGTTTTTCAGGCTGTGCAGGTGTAGGGGCAGCTATACATAGGAGTCTGCATCGTTCAATCGCCGCCATACTGCTTGGCTTGCTTTCAATGACATCAAGCTCGCTCTGGCAGGCGCTCTCTCACAGAGTGGTAAAAATGTTGGCTGCACTGGCTGCCTGCTACAAATGCCATAATAAACTCTACTCGTATGATCAATTTATTTTAGGAAAATCTGAATTTCTTTCTATTAGAAAACAAAATAAGGGCAGTTGTCTGAAAACATTAAGATTTTTCCACACTTATCCAGAGCTGGAAATGACTGAAACCAAATTCCATACATTTCCATGCAGTGTAGGAACCCTGTTAAAATGTGTATTTTAGAATCCATACATTTTCTCCAGGATCTAAATGCAACATTCAAGTGTTGATCAGAGGACATGAAAAGACACTCAAAACTCCACACACAAATCTAACCCAATCCTCACGCATCAGGTGATCCCTGCACACAGATTCCATAATCTGTAATGCAACCCATTTTCATGAATATTTTCAAGTGTAGAGTAATTAACTTGAAATTGGAGATTACTTACACTTCCTAAATGGATGTAAGTTTTACTTGTAAAATGTACTTATTTATTCATGTTTGGTGGTATTTGTTCATTATAAAAACATTTTCTTGAAATATTATTTTATATACTAATTATGTAAGACCCACTTGTCACTACTATTGACACTAATTATTCTCCATAATAATTCCTAGTTCAGCTGCAGCCTTTGACTATATGCAGAAGTGTGTGTAATGCCCAGCCTCTATAACCCTAAGTATTTATCAAGGGTTTATAAATTACAGCATAAAACACCAAAAATATATTTAAAATGTCCCTTTAAAAGTTTTAAAATGTCCCAAGAGCCAGATTAACAAAAACAGGCTAATAATGCCCTGCAGTCAGTGCTGTAAATGTGGCACTTGTTAAAAAGGACCAATGCTGGTCTAATGCTTTAGTACAACCCTGACACACACACACACGCACACACCCTCCAGGATATGCGTTGTAAAATGAATGAGTCCATGTGGTGCTTTTCATTTGCCAAGAGAGCCAACAAGGCTGCGGCCAGTAATCCACACTGGGTCACTGCGGGCCAACAGGCTCAACAGCGGCTAAAACCACCTTTTGTTGTAGGCAGCAGTGTGGCCTAGTGTGTGGAAACAACCGGGCCAACTGTGTGTGCGCATTTGTGTGTATGTTTGGCAGCGGTCGGAGCCAAGACACAGATGGGAGGAATCGGGGTCTCCAGGTCAGCGAGCTCAGGACAGATTACACCAATGTTATTCCTGCTTGGTAGCCTGGTAGGAGGCCACAGGCAGAGCCGGCTGGGTTTGGACTACTTACCTGCTGGCCAGAAAATGAGGCAGCAGGCAACAGCTGAAATCTGAAGCTCTGTTGCTTTATTTCTTCCCGTGTGTTCCCACAAGCCCACAATGAGGTGAGAGAAAAACCTCCTCATGATGTCACTGTCCTCTTACTGAGACGTAGAAGCTACCTGACTGGAAATATCACTAACTGGCATGTGGTGTGCACGGCCCAGGACCAGAGGGCTCTGCAGCGGGTGATTAAAACTGCTCAGAAGATCATTGGTACCCATCTGCAGAGCATCAGTGATATCGGTAGTGTCTATGCAGAGCCCAAAGGATACTAAAGGACAGTACCCACCCAGCCACAGCCTGTTGCATTCTGGGAAGAGATATAGAAGTTTCTGCTGCCACACCACCAGACTGAAGAGCAGCTTTTTCCTCCAAGCTATCAGACTCTTAAACTTAAATCATCTTCACTGCTCCACTGATCATAGTTTATTTATGTTTTCTATTTTTAAATGTGTTTTTATAGTAATGTATACTATCTGCTATGTAGCAGAAGGAAGTTACAAACTTAGTTTCACTCTATAACCTGTTGTACTGTGACCTTGTACTGACTTTACAACATGGGGCCTGAAACATTTTTATTTCATTCCGTTTTTACTTCTGTCTCCAAAGTATCACTGGCTATCTTGGTTCACACAGGCTGCTATGAATGTCTCAGATTTTAAACACACGTCCACATTTCCGAGGAGGTCACGTGACCTGACACTACCACATCCACTGTAGTTATCAGATTACAATTTTTGGCACATAATCAAACTGGTTACACAACCTTTATACTGCCAGAGTGAATACAAAGAAGTCAGCTGCACATGATGTCAGCTAATTCTTAAATGACACAGATAATTCATGAATTACAAATCAGTTGTCTTCACCGGGGCATTCCATTCGCATCCACCCCTTTCTGACCCCACCCTCTGAATTTGAACATGTTTCCTGCACGATAACCTAAATATGAGAGCGCTAGACTGAGGTTTGTTTAAACAGAATGACCAACCGTTCAGGAGACAAGGGCCTTTAAAGTATGCCTGCTATCTGCTGAGCAACAGCAGCCTTCTGATTATGTGGGGGCAGGTCAGTCACACATGAATCCTTAATGATTCTGTTTCACCTCAAATATTTCTTCAGTTTTCCCTGATGATTCTCTATGTTTACGTACGACAATGCGCTGCGTGTGATGTCACATTAATCTTGCATACGGGTCAATTTCAGGTCATGTCCAGTTCTGACATAGGCCACATTTTAAAAATAACATGTATAAATAAATCACACAAAAAAAATGGATGTAGGCAATACATTGGCATCGAGGATTAAGGCCTGCAGTGTGATGTAGCCTAATGACCTAATTTGAAAATCTCAGAATGCCTCGATGACTTTAAAGCAGCCAATTATCAGACATACCAGTTATTTACATTTTAATCTGTGACACAAGCCAGAACATAAAATGCTTTATTATACTGAAGTGGTTGGTGTGTGAAGGAATTCCCGATTTGAAATACACCTTTAAAAATTCTGTGACTTTCTGGAGATTCCATGATCAATAGGACCCCTGCAGTACCTACCCATGCCCAGACGGAGCGATGAAATACAGGCAGCACTGAACTCTGTTGTCCGGCATCTGCCGTCTGTTGACCCTGGACTCTGCGTTGAGGTAATCCTCAAACTTGCTGTCGATGTAGTCGATGACCGGCTGCCAGCTGAGGACCGCACATTATTCACATCAATGTCAGGAACAGAGATACAATTATAGCGTATTATAACTTTTATTGAACAATGACAAGATTATTGAGCTCACCAGTTACTGTTGTCGACTGCATCACCGAAGCCGGGGGTGTCTACGATGGTGAGCAGGAGCTGCACTCCGCCTTCCTTTATCAGAACCTTAGACTGTTCCACCTGCAATGGCCAAGAATGTCGACACTAATCAGTCAAGCTATTTACGCTAAAAAAAAACATTTATGCCCAGACTTCACAGCACAAAATGAGGCACGCGTTTTTACCTACCCACAGCACACAGCATGTTTACCAACTTCAGCTTACTTCATGTCAAATACAAGTTTATATTTTACTCTTTACTTCCACTTTTTTCAATTCCTGTTTGCAGACAGACACAAACATGTGAGGGTGTGCTTTCAATTACTATTTGACTGACAGAAACTGACAGTCAAACATAATCAAATGACGGACAACACGATTTCCAACTGGGCCCTAACTCTTCCCATGTGCTGTCCTATTTACAGGGACACATGTTTATACGGCGTTTTAAAAAATACCAAATTCAGAAAGACAACACTGACCCTGGTGGTAAGCACTGGCTGTGCACTGGCCTGGTTATGCAGTGATCACTACTCATGTTTACTACTGTTGGTGTGGAAGAAGATGCCATTTGCTGGGGCATTTTTTGTTCAGTATTTGAACTGATTTATTTTAGAAAAATATTTAAAAATATCAAAACCTAATAGCATCAAACTGCTTGTACATCGGTTGAACACTTGGATCACGCACTAGTCTGCCTTCCTAAAGAAGCAGGTCACTGACCTCAGCTAGTTACTTTTTCTACTTACTCAGAGTACGGTAATACAAACACCAGAATTAAAATAGCTCTGCAAACACATAAGTCACAGCGAGGCAAAAATATTTTTCAACCACTTCAATCAATGTGAGATTTGCACTGGACAGATGATGAATGTGGCGAACAAAGCCACCTCTGAACACATCGGAAAGGCCAGAAGGGATGGGCTTTGATCTGCGTGGGGTCAAGGCAGAACTCATGATCAGCAGATGAACTGTGATTTAATCAGCAGATCTGAACCAGACCATGTCTGTCTCATATCAGAGTGACTGAGGAATGAGGAACATTCCACCCAGGTCCACACAGCAGACACATCAGCAGACAAAACATCGACCTTACAACCATCCCTAAACACATCTGCTATGTATAACCTTGGATGTCACACATGTATGTTCACAAGTGTGAACATGACAATTTGAAATACATCTGACAAGAAGTGAGATGAAGTTTGTAGTTCCCTTATTGCTACCCACAAATGAAACGTTATATACAAAAATAATAAAATGAAATAGAGAAATAAACTATTTTGTATGGTGGAGTGCTCAGAATGCTTAAGCTTAACTGAGCCGGCAGCTTACTTTTAAGTAGCATCGCAGTATGCCGATGGTATGCTCCCTGACTGGGGATGGGCTGCTTTCTCATTATACCACGTCGGTTACACAGGAAAACCAGGTTCTCACAACAAGGACAAGTGAGTCAAAGATAAAGTTGTACTGTAGGAGCTTGGTGCTGAAAGTCTCTTTATCATTAAGGAGTAGAGCTGCTGGACTCAATGAAACAATTCTGTCCAGACTTTTTGACTGGGTGTATTAGTGGGTGATTAAGTCTACGTGGAGAACCTCAGAGTCCAGTCACTTTTCAGTCGAGTCATTGTAGACAGAGCAAGAAACAAGAAACGTTTACAAATCAAGTCTGGTCTCCAAATCACCTAACAACAATGGAAAAAGACAGGGGTGCTGGAAACAGAGGGTACTCAACTCAGCTGGTACAGCCTCCTCTAGGGCCGCCCAGTCTGATTAACGCTTTGGCAGACAGAGCTGTCAGCGGCCTGACAGATAAATGAACTATAACCAGAACACACTTGCCTTGTTTGTTATTCTTCATACCAATCGTTCTGAAGAATAACAGTGCTAAGGCCCAGGATGCAGGGTCAGTGCCCAATGCAGTGTAAAAAGACAGTGGAAGGGGAGAAGAATTGGCCAAAGGGAGGCTTGTACCCACAGGCTACTTCCTGCGAGTCAAACTAGCCCTTAACTAGCGACTCACAGTCAACTTGCATTGAAAAGCCCAAATAAAATCATTGTATAGACAGGATTATCTTTTTATGCTAATTCATTGAATACCAGTACCAGTTCAGTTAATAGTATGTATATTGGGCAAACATTGGGTGTCTGGTATAGGCTGATAATCCGTGAAATTCACAGTGAAGTACACAAGAAGAACCAAGCTAAATGCATGATGACTTTCAAGGTGACCAAGCCAGGAAAAAATATTATCCTGGGATACCTAATGAAATGTAGTTATTAATTACTAACCCCTGTGCTTTTCCTGCTGTGCCATGTCAAAATGTCTACTGTGAAGACGGACCTAGAGCGCAGACAGCATTGAGGGTAACTTCTTTTAACTCCACCTCCATCCTTTCTACATCTGATTTGCTGTCCTTTAGTGTTTGTTCTGTAGCCCTTCACAATCTACTAGGGGCGAGAATTTCTAGGCACGATTTGAATCTGATCCAGAGGGCTACAGTGATATGACAAAATCCTAAAATGGTGAAACTTTAATCAATGCATCTAAAATGGAGACAATGTGTTTTTGTAATTACTTTGAAAATGGTAGCTCAATGGCCTTTATACTTACTAGTAAAATATATCATCATCAGTAATTCTCCATCAAAAGACTCTGACCATAATTCCTGTTCTGCAGCCTGCACTCTTATATAGGGGCAGAAAAAAAAGACCAACCAACAATCTCTCTGCATCAAGACTAGGGCTGCATAATATATCGTTTCAGTATCCTCATCGCAATGTGCACATGCTCATAATCACATACCAGGATGTGCAATGTCAAGCAAGTCAAATTAACCTCAAAAGGAAAACTCACACAGTTCTCATTTTCCATGACTAATGTACAAGAGGTTTGTCTGATGTAACGCGAGTTACTTCGATTTAAGGGTTCTTGGATACAGTTTGTTGCTAGTGATGGACAAGCAGGCTCTGCATGCACAGCGAACCACCAATCATAATCTTTTTCTTGATTAGTTTATCAAACAACCAAAGCAGGCCCTGTCTCCAATAGTCGTCTGCAACATCTTGAATATAAATGAGGATCAGGGGATAAAAACACAGGAACAGTGGATTTGGTTGAAATATGAAAAGCAACTTTTGCAAACCACTCAGGTATCTGGTGGAACGCTGCTCTCAAAATGTCTGTATTTTTCACATCTCAATATATATCGCACAAAAGAGAAATACTGCAATGTCAGTTTATTACAGTATCGTGGATTCGAGCCATAATTATGATGCATCTAGAAATCTATTTCCCAACCCTACTATTAGCATACAGACTGCTGAAGCACAAGTGTCCCCCCAGCAAAGCGTTTATAGCATACCCTTGCCCCCCTGTGACCTCCCACCCACCACTCACCAGCATCATGTCATGTGCTGGAATCTATCAATGTCTGGTTTTCTTTAAATGGCCTCTGACCTCCAGAGCTGTATCTGGGAGGCTGGGCTGAGCAGACTGACACTAACAAATGCCTATCATACAGTAAGTGCAAATTCAACTGACAAATAAACATTTGAAGACCTTCTAAGTGAAAATAAAAGTCACAGCAAGGCGGCTGGATCATACTGGGTGTATGTGACTCATCAGGACAAAAAGCTCTTGTCAGAAGAATGCACAAAATTTAAGATACCTTTATAACAATGTGACTGTGAAAGCATGACGCTTATGACACCAGGAATGCGTATGCAGATCTGGACAGGCTGCTATAGATAAGAACTTGTTGCACTTACATAATATCCATACAACACAATACAAGTTAAACGTGTTGGACTGCTGAGTGGACAACACTGAAGAATCCTGCAGTGTCTCTTGTCTTCTGCTAAATAACAGGATGAGTCAAGCCACAGACATGCCTATTAACCAGACAGGCTTCCCACAGACGGTGAGCTCATGGGAAAAGAAACAACATCACTACACTACACCATGTCGCACAAGGACAGAAATGCAAGACGTCAGTACTACGGTTACTTACAGTGTTGGACTGGATCACAGGACTGCAAGTTTATTAACCTAGAAAATATTGTGAATGTATGCCGTTTGATCGGCCAGTTTGAACAGATGACAAATAGAAACACTGTGTTTGGAAACACAATCATTCTAACAATGTGCCATTTACTTGTTTAGTTTAATATAACACAGCCAAACTACACACTGCACCCCCGCTCTAACAGTTTCTGATCGCTCAGCTCAATACTGCATCCTGCCAATACTGTGACACTGGACGCTGTTTCCAGGCTGAATGCAGAGCAGTTTCACTGACAGCTAATGTCACCAAAGCTTAACGATAGACACCGACTGAATCAGTCATGTTCCTGTACTGCTGTATCGTTACATCTGCAATATATGTTATCTTAAAAGTAAAAAGGGGTTATTTTGTCATCTGTTTGGTTACAAATCAAATAAAAAAATCACTTAAAAATAAAAGTATGTATATGGTATGATCATAATATAGCTGAAACAATGAATCATGTGACTACCTACTGTGTGCATTAAAATACCCAGCTAGTAAAGTAAATTTTTACATAAATTAAATTGTTTTGGTGCTTTCACACCTAACCCGTTTGGCTCAGTTAAAATGAACCCTGGTGCATTCACACAGGAACCAGACCAGAACTAAAAATGCAACAATGTATAGTTTCTGTCCCTTCGTCCAAACCATATCGACCAAACTACAGGTGTGAAAGCACCCTTAAAGTGTATAGAAATTCACGAAATGAACTCTGAGTTAAGTGGTTGCTAGACTCTATAAAATCTAACAATATTCATCTATAGATCAATTGAACAGGGTGTAATTTACCTAAACATAGCATAAAAATACAAGCATAAATGAGCATAGGATAGGGCTATATCAATGGGGTTATGGTTGGTGTCTTTTAAAAGGTACAATGTGTGTTATAAGCTTCTGTCCACCTGTCGAAATTATAATCCAAAAATCTAGGGGGCAGCATGTCACATATCAGGTCATGCTAACCGCTGTTAGTTAGTTAGCTCATTGAGCCATGCAGCTAACTTAGCGGCCCTATTAGCTGACTGAGCGAGCAACAGAACAGGGCTCAGCACATCCTCCGAGACAGACGGAGGTCAGTTTGAAGACAGGGAATACAGTACAGAGGTGATTTACAGAGACTCCGAAGTGACTGAAAGCTCCAGAAAAGCTAGAAAGTAAACCATGTTTTCTACTACTACTTTTGGCTGATCCAATGAATTAAATACCTGACTAGGGCTGGGCCGAAAATGTTATCACAATAAAAACAATTCACATCATTCGATATCGATAATTATCAAGATATATGTCAAAAATCAGTATTTCTTTCAAGTTTAAAGGTGGTGTAAATAGAGTGTAAATAGAAGAAACCAGATGGTAAATTGCGTGGTTACACTTTTCTTTATGGTCAGAATGGGACAAACACTTGGTGACTTAACAAACCTGAGGTAGAACAATTAAAACTATTATGATAAAAATCCTTTTCAACAAATATGACAAGTAAATATTTTTTCAGTCCCTTTTCCTCAACAAAATTAATATTTTTATAGAACGTGCTAATTTGTTCAGGGTTCAAATTGATTAAACCAAATATTTATAGACGATATATTGAACATTATATTGTTATTGAGGAAAATTATACTGCGGTAATTCTCATTATTGTTTTATTGCCCAGCCCTATACCTGACAGACCAAGGTACTTATTTACTTTGATGCAATTCTGACAATAGACACTTTTTTACTTGCTCTAGTGAACCATGATCAAAAACATTAGTGTTATTATCAGAATAACTTACTAGTGCTAACATGATTATTTTAGTTGCATATACAGTTTGAACAGTTTTAATTTTAACATGTTTGTACTTTGCATGTTGATCATGTTCTCTTTAGTGAGCGAGCTGAGTCGCTATTAAACGCACAGCAACACAAACTGGAGTCACTACTAATAGTGAGGCTGAAACTTCAATTAGTGGCAAAAACTACTGATCTAGATGAAGTTACACATTCTTTGAAACAGTGTTCACTGGGTTTAAGAGAATTTCCTTTCCTTTATATGAATCATCCACTTCTTTAGATGATCTTGTTATTTTGATCTCTAAAATTCCACTGAAGCAGGAACAAGTGACAGATATAAATGCAAGACATGTTTGTGCACTGGCAGGACAAGACTGAGCTCAGTGCACAAGGAGGTTTGCTGGCTAATCACCAAGTCCTTGTCCTTGTATGGTCTCCAGCCTCATTAACAAGGAACAACAGAGACATCTGTCCTGTCCTATCACCTCTAACTGTTAACTGTTCGCCTGCATATTCATATTCCTCTTTTTATTTGTTTAATAATGAATTGGATTCTATGACACACAGCATTCCTCTGGGTTTCATCACATTCTTAAGTATGAGAAAGTGGCCACAATTATTTGAAATTTAATTAGCTTGTGGTTCCTGGAAAGAGAAAAAGAGCAGCTCTCTGCTCTCCGTATTTTTTGTCTTGGTCCTTGCAAGAACAAACAAGCAATACAAAGACATATGCTACATTTTATTATTATTTATTTTAAGATTTCAGCTCTCAATGTATTCCATTGGAACTGGAAATCTCGGGGAATCCTCAATATTCAGTCTGGGAGCCTACAGAAGCACACGCACATCTAAATCACATTTAAACTTTTAATAAGGGCTGAGGAGGTGTAATAGACGGGTAAACAAATTGGAAGCAACAGTGGGGCAAAGCCCCTCAGTGTGTTGCCAGGGATTAAAGGAGATTTAGAGCAAAGCAGTAGATCGCAAGGAACAGGTGAAGGGAAGCTCCTCATCATGCAGCTGATCTGATGTACACTAGACCAAAGTGAACACTTCCAGGTCCCTACTACAGGCAGAAGACAGGAAAGAGAAGCCTGTTGGAGCTGCACAACACCACCAATATCACCTTTCACAAAAGGAAGTAAAAGAAAAAAACAATATGCAGCTGTGCACCCTATTTGAGGGAACTGCCAAACCCATATCATCACAGACTGCAGAATTAGAAACCTTTAGTATCACTCCTGCTAGCTACTTCCTTCTTGGCGCAGTCACACCTGCAGCTTTGATATCTGGTATTGCATGATTTAACATGACAACTATTCAAACTATAGTGAGTTCATGAAAGCGATAACATTTGCGATTGTAAACAGATACTGGTAGAAGAGGAATGAATTTGTAAGAACTGCGTGGTTAGTAGGGCTGCGTATAACTTGAAATTAATAGGGACTGATACCGAAATGATACCTTTCTTCAAACTAAGCACTAAATCCCCTTTTTTGTAGTTTGTACAGTTACTTTATTATACTATGTATTGTTCCTGATCCCATTTTACAGTGTTTATTGCAGCAGTAGCAGAAGTCATAGTTCCTGCTGTGTTACTGCCTGAACTGTGTCAGGGTTATGCATTTCTTGAATGCAAAGGGCGTGTTCATGCTACAACGGGGCGGTAGGTTGCTCTTTAAAACTGCATCAAAGCCCCTGAAACATGGTTTCTAAAGTCAAGTAAACATTGAACCGTGTTTTCCACAGAATTACAGACAACTTAGCAGAGTATATTTTGTATTTCTCATTTCACCATTTTAATTCTACTTCATTTCCAGCCTTATTTTAGTGTTTACTCACTAATTGAATCGTGTCCCCTTCCCTCGAGTTCTCTTCTGCCCACACCTACACTTATGCTGCAAACACATGGGCTTTCCTCGCCTCTTCCTGTCTCTCTCCCTGTATGTGTCTTCTTTGTCGACGTTCTCCATCAGAAGAATGTGTTAAAAAGTCGCCAAAAAGACAGAATTTGAAGGCGGAGGAGGCTTGTTAATGACAAAAGCCCATCAAAACACAATTAGGGGGGGGTGATATGGCAAAAATATATCACGATTTATTTCAGGCAGGATCACAATCTTTCACGATTCATATATAATGTAGCTTAATGATTAATTACAAAGAACTTATCCATTTTGTTTTTATAACATTTTAAAGATTTTAATATACATTTTTTATTTGATTTCCTCATGAATGAATGTGCTGTTTGCCTCTGCATAATTAAAAAAAAAAGACAGGGAGGGACTTGCAGATAGTGATCGGCGTCTACAGTAACCAATAGCACTAAATGTGCGTGACCCCCACCCTGTCAGGCAAACTCTCAGACTGGTTCAACTGTCACTGAGTGAACAGTACGGCTGGACCAGGACCAAACACAGCCTCCAAGACTGACAGAGACCAGCTTGAGGACAAAGACTACAGTATCGAGGTGGTTTTCTTGCCGGTGTCGTGCTGAAAAGTGATCGGCCGCTGAAAAGTGATTGCAGTCTGCTGGAGCTGTATTGCCCAGTCTCTTCAATCACTTTCTGGCAAGTGAAATAGCCTACTACATTTTATGGGTTGTATTGGCCATTTATAGGTATTTTAACAGGTAAAAAAAGAGTGGATAGGTTGGTAGGCCTACACAGCAAGTGAAATAATGCAGTCATAAGGATAATTGCAAAATTGTCTTCATTTTATATCTAAGTTGACAGTAAGCCATGCTAATTAGGCTACAGCCCATTTTCCAAACACAAACAAAGATATTACACATAGGCCTACCAAACATCACTTTTCGGCACAACACTGGGTTTGGCCACTGGCACCCCGGGGCTGACTCAGCTAGGACAGCTAGCTGCCCGCTAACTAAGCTAACTAGCTACAGATATGCAGACATGCAGTTAGTAACGTTTATCAAAAATTAAATGTATCTGTTCATCAAGAAACTCTGTAAATCACCTTGATACTATAACATTAAGTTAAATTTTATAGGATGCAGGCAGTGAGGCAGCTGACCGGCAGCTGTAAACGGTCTACCAAAGATGAAGTTTAACACTGATGGAACGCTTCATCAGGACTGTGATTAACATTGGACTGACAACGTAAGCAAACACCTCCACACCTCTAGATGGTGTTTTCGATCAAATATTGCTAAATCTGAATTAATGCAAATAAACACATCACTGTTTTCCAACTGAGCCATGCAGGCTTCAACCAGAGAGAAGTGCTATGAAAAAAATAATTTAAAAAAACTAAAACTGTTCAAATGTTGGCAGGTTATTGAAGGTTTTGTGTGCGGGCCCGGCACTTACAGCAAGAAGCTGAAGGACAAATTAGGTTTTCAGGTCCTTTAATCAATATTTTTTATATAAAGAGTGAATCACATGTCAGTGATAAACCCTGACACACTACCTGCTCAGCACCAAACGGCAGACAAAGAGACTAGGTGGTGAACATAGTGGAGTATTTAGCAAATCAGTGCTAAAAAGGAGAGTGTATAAATGTGTCTGGTGGTTACAAACATGAATGCTACTTCATTTGAATGCTAATGTTGCTATGTGTCTGCTGTTCAACTGGTTACAAAATTAACCTTTAAAGCACTACATCCTGGTTTTCTAGGATTGTTAGCCAGCGTATCACAAATTGCCAAATCTTTCAGTGGAGGAAGCCTCTTGTCTTGGAATGGGGAGTGGTAGTGTACTGTATACTAAGGCGCGTGCCTTGTTTCATCAGTGCATCATCTCGGGACTTTAACGAGGTGTGTCGCATCTACTATCATCGAGACAGGAAATTTCACTCGAGTCAGCTTAAATGTTATCTGTTTTCTTTAAGGCAGCTGTAGCTCTGAGCCCAATCATGCATCTTTGTTTTAAGAACAATCAAAGTCATTTCCAATATATTTCTAAATAAATGCTAGCAGCTAGTCACCCACGTGTGATGTGATGGAGTTTGTGTGGATATAAATACCACATTGACTGTCTGATTGATTTGACTCATGAAAAACACTGACTAGCTGTTTTTTGCCTGTACTAAAGTAGAGTAACTTAAATCTAACATTTATCAATATACTGTATACTTTAGAAAATTTGAACTGTAAGCCTAGTAGTTGAGAGTAAGAGAAGAGATCGCATCTCTCAGTAAACACAGCCCTTGTCTTCTGCATTGCATGTATTATATAATGAAGAGCCGCCCATGTATAACAGCTATTAGAGATGCCTGGCGTCCCTTGTGGAGCAGACAGAAGTAAATATACAGTGTTTACAGAGATGTTCGTATCCAAAAGAGCGTGGCCATCTCAGCAGACTAAACTTTCAACTGTCGCAACTGGCACAGGCATGCCTTTCCAAATGACACAGCCACTTTAACACCCTCACTCAGACTGTACGCACATATTGTATAACACACTGTCCGGTTTCACATGGACAGTACAAAAACAAGTAAATTGATTAAAGTAAAATAGAATGATCCAATACATTTTTAAAGTACAGCGCCTGATTACGAAATGTTACTTCACCCTGTCACTTTTCACCATAACGCTTTATTGTTTTACGTTTTACTTAAAAAGTTTAAGTTAAGTCTTCAGTTGTCTGTTGTGTTGGTCTGAATGAACTGCTCAGAAGAGGCAGGATGTTAAAAGACACAAAAAAAATCCATCTTATAATATCTGTGTTTATTTCTAACATGTCATAATGTCACAATCTATGTAGCTAACACTGACCACTAGATTAAAACCACACATGTTGATTATGTAATTAGCCAGCTCTTGCTTTGTGAATGTGAGCTTTTATGTGTCTGTATCTCCAGCCAAATATTCCTAGGTTGTAAACCACGCATGGTGAATTTCCTTTTCATTGTCAAAGGATTAGCCTCTAGGAATTCCATCCAGATGAAATCATCAAAAGTTGTCTTCAGTTTTAAGTGTGCAGATCATGATGTAAACTAAAATCACAGGAATGTCTCGGTCCTGTTTTGGTAGATTGTGTAAAATACTTAGAAAATCTTTATTTAATCCTATGAATATATTAAAACTTAGTAATGCATCATTTTAAAAAAACAACTGCAGCGAAGTGTTAAAACAGTAGAACCTAGCAACAAACAACCTAATTTGAGATTATAACATCTTTGCCTTGCCAAAACTATATCTCTGTTTAACCGGTTTTACTGTCTAACACAAACACATGGGTGGCAAGAGCTGGGAGGAGCAGCCCTGCAGGTGAGGACACACCTGTGTTACAGCAGCCTCAGGCTCTGACACTTCAACTGGCCAGTGTCAGGGTGAAGGTGACCTGTCATGTTTTAATTAGCAGACAAACCTTTGGCTCTTTATTGGGGTTAGAATTTAATTAGTGGCAAGTGTAATATTGCAACCAACAATTAAAAAATGACCAATTCACCAATGCTAGAAATTACTCCAGTGTTGACACGTCAAGAGAAGAAAGTTGGGGACTATTCCTGAAGAAAAAATAGAGATATAAATAATAAGAGAGATTTACCTGCACAGTTTTTTTAATTCTATGTGAAGGACCCGGGTATTCAGGGGAATACAGATCCGTTAGAAAGAGGGAGTTGATCAGCGTCGACTTCCCCAGCCCAGATTCCCCTGAAAGACAAAGACAGAGCCAGCGTGAGTGGGTGGGACAGAACACAGGAGACGCATTTCATGCTATACTTGTTTTCTAATCCTCTTTTTCATGCCAGACTGAGGGGCAACATGACACAATTTCCAGATGTTTATCAACTCCATTTGTAATGCAGTCTTTCACTGTTTGACACGGTTAACACATTTTAGTTTCAGAACTTTTTTCAGTACAGGAAAAGGCTGCCTTTAAGCCCTGTTTTTAACGGGCAAGCGTTAACACGAGATGAAGGAGGAGACAGACAGGGTGGAAGTTGTCCTCCCAAATTCTTTTCCTGTATGCATTTCAGGAATCTAATCAGGGAATCATGGGAAGGGAGGAGAGGGGAAGGAAGATTTCAACCACCACAATCATGATGAATTTTAACTCTACAAAGAAGAGAAAACAGAAACAAAAAGCACAGATTCCATTCCACTCCAAGAAAATCGAGGCATAAGAAGGAGCAGACATTGATGATTCACTCCATTCCTGTATAAAAAAGGAGTTTATTTAAAGGTATGTAGTTTTCAGTGGCCACTAGCGGTGCCGTTTTTAGATTGCAACCAGGTAAACGCCCACTGCAACGTTACAGTAATATGCTGTACATGCCAGTCAGATTATAATGCTACATTGACTGCATTTAGTAGACCTGATACAGCAGCGTTAGCTCGCCAGCTGCTTTATTTATTAGTTATTTGTTTATCTTTCAGCAATGTGAGCACAGAAAAATATATTGGATAATAATTAAACGGTTAGTGAGATTAAATATTATAAATGAGATTGTTGCCACACTTTATAGTTAGACCACTGTAACGCAGCTATAGTGAATGGGTCTTCCATTGTGTTGTTGTCCTGCACCATGTTGCTTATGTTGCATTATTGTGTATTATGTGGTTCATATATGTCACAATGACTGAGACCGAAGCTGTGTACCTGAGTATCAGTAAAACAACAATAAATCTAAATATAAAGTCAGGAGGCAAACGTTGCCAGATCCATGCTAACATTAGCTGGCTGCACTTGTCTTGCATCACTAAAGGCTAGTATAAACAAATGTCACATTTGCTTTGACATAAGATAGGATATGATATGGATAGCGTTTGCTGCTGAAGTAATTTGTAAATATTATAGTATTTTGCACCAGAACATTAGCAACTGCTCAGTATTAGCCGGTGAGCTAACGTTGTTTTTTATTCTTACGTGGAGTTTGTGTTGTCCTGGGAGCCAGTTGTTTTATGGTCTTAGTGGACTCCATGTCATTAGCTGCGGTGTTGTTGCTATGTGTATGGTTCAGATGCATCAAGCAAGAGGCTCATGTAACAACCAATAGATTTCAGAAAATCCAATTAAAAAGGGATTTATTTCATTAAAAACTACATATAGCCCCTTTAACTAATTATTCGCTCACTACTATCTTTGGAAAAGATGTTAGCATTAGGTAGCTACTATAGGTAGTTAGATAGTTAGCTAGGCATACTAACATTAGCAGCTGACTTTTGAGCAGTTAATCCATAAATACTTTTGATCTTGTGTTTTTAGTTGAGCTAAACCTCCAATTATCAAAAAAAATGATAGGGGCCTATTTTGATAATCTATACATACAACTCATTTGTTAAGCAAAAAAGCCAGAAATTCCTAATTGTTGGAGTTTTGGAGTTAATAATCACAAACAATTCTGTAAGAGCCTAGAGAGACTGACTGTTAATCCAAGACTGGGGCGAGTGGAAGGCAACAAGGACCTGAACAAAAGCCTCAGTGTGAGAGAAGGGCCGGCCGTACGCCGGGCTGGCACGGCGGCCAAAGAGCTGCTTCTGACCTTTACAAGCGGCCAGGGCCAACATGGGCCACGGCTGCCAACAAGTCAGCCACTCAACGCTCCATGAATAAGAGGTCGGAGAGATGAAGAAAACATCACACAAAAGGATCCTTCACTCAACACACTTTCGGAGTTCTAAATATTTTCCTAAGAGGGCTGTGCCGCATTTATCTTGCAATCTCAACAGACATATTTCAGCCATTGTAGCTGGTCTGTGATGAAACATGCAAGACCACGGCAAACATTTCTTCAAGGCTGAAGGGGAATGGGGAACTCTTATGTACTGAAGCCTGAAAGGCACCAGGGGAGGCTGTGGTTTTGTGCAAACTGTGGGTGAAATGTGTGCGATAAAAATGTCAGCTTACATTTGGGAAGCTAAGAGCTGACACGAACAGCAGGACCCAAGAGGGAGCAGTGAGACGCAGGTTCAAGTCTCAGCCCAGTGTGGGGAGAGGAAAGATGAGGAGCTCTGGTTTCAAAGGAACCAAGCTCATCAAACTCAGAGTTATGATGGCGGCGGTGGTGGTGGTTTGAGTGCAGATGCTGATCATGGCTGGTCAGAGCTGTGGCTGCTTGTTTGGATGGGCGGGGACCGTGAATCTGCCACAAAACTGAACCATTATGCATAAATGTCATCAGACGATAATAGGATTTGACTGGCTGAAAAATATTTATCACCACTGCTGCCCTGTGAGTCAGACTATCCCAATGCATTAGGTTTGACCCTTACCCACAACTTACAAAAACTGGTTCACAATATTCAGCTCTCTGAGCATGTGCAAACAGCTGCAAGTAGTATTACTGAAACGAACACAGTGAGCTAAAATTGCTCGAGCCATACATGTTGACTCCCTTTATTTTGTGGACCTGTGGCTTCTTGTGAATTGTGTCTTGGTATGTCAAAGTTTAAATTGAGGCAAACAATTTTCATTTTTGAGCTAAAACTATGTACTGTTCAATTATAAGTTTCTCATAATTTAAAGAAAATGTATGTGCTGTGACACACATGAATAATTGTAGGTTTACTGCTGGTTAAGTTGTTGTAACCACCTGCAGATTGTCGACCAAAGCACGTACGCTGCAATGCCCTCAGTTCAAGTCCATTCCAGGACTTGCTTGCATGTTATCCCACTTTTTCCTCTGTACTTTCTCCCTCTCTGCTATATGCAGTCTATTCAAGACAAGAAATAAAAACAAAACTTGCACATAGATAACTTTTTTTTTGCACACAGGAAGTGAGCAGTCACCCTAATCTTCTGTAACAACCTACCTACGTGTCGAGTCTTCTGTTTTCCTTTACTTTAGTGGTTTTTCTGGCATTTAACATGTTCACCGTAAGTGATGTTAAAACCTCATATTTTCACACATAGCAATATTAAGCGCGCTTTTAAATTACTTAGTAATAGAATCCTAATGAGCTGTTGAGAGGCCTCTCCATCATTGCAACAGCACTGTCACCAAAGTGGCGATCTTACTGCTGGGCAGCAGAACAGGAAGCAAAGCCAGAGTGAGCTCTGGTTCAGGAGTAGCTCCGCCCTCCTTTTCCATCAGCCTTCTGTTCACTTCCATTATAGATGGAAACACACCGCCAAAAAGGAAAAAAAAGAAGCTACTTGGACTGGAAACCTGGGGTTTGAATCAGAGGCTCCTCAATTGATTGATGTTGAGAGGGCAGCTCTAATTGGTCACGCAGTTACTAATAGGTTTTAGAAATTAAGATAGAAAGCAGAAAATTAGAACGTAAAATGCTGATTTTCTACGAATAAAAGTAGCCATTTACAACTAGGACAGAACAAGACTTAAAACAGCAGGCAATTGTGAAAAGTTAGTGAACTTAGATACCAGACTTTCACCCAGGAGGCCGGTGTTTGTTTCCTGTGTGAAACCAATAGTCAATGTTGACTTCTCTTTAACTTAAGTTTAAGTATGTAACATACGTAAACTACGTAATCTGTGTAATCATTAGTATGCAACTATGCGACCATAACGTAGTTTACAACAAAAACCTAACCAAATACTTTGGGTGCCTAAAGTTAACCAAACTGTAAGCGTTTAACAATGTTAACCACATGTTTTCGTTTCATGCACTTGAAAAATGTATTGTTTAATTGGGATGAATGGTTGAAGATCCTTTGATGTTACACAGTTTCATTCAAACCCTCCATACTAGCTAACTGAAGTGGGATGTAAAAGAAGCCACATTACATCCGGGCATCCCAACCGGAGCGACAGAGGAAGACCACTCTCACTGAGCCAGCCCGCCAAGCTGAGGCCCGCCAGCTCGCCCTGCTCAGCAGCAGCACACTTCCTTTAAAGGAAATTTCCAGCAGCTGTGTAAACCATGGGGGTTTATTCAAAAGCACTATCCACTGCATACAAGAGGCTGGTGGAGGGGAAGTGGGAAAGGTTTAGCTTGTGAGAGGGAGCCCACGTTAGGTTCATTTTCAAGGGAAATTCTGTATGCTCAACATCGTTTGAAAGCAGTCATCTTCTCCGCACTGCTCTGTGTTTATGAATGGGACTTTCCCTTCAAAAGGGGCAGAAGACAGTAAAAGTTTAACAAGCCTGGAGCGTGACAAAAGTGTTATACATATATCTGTTGGCAAAGACATCATTTTCCTTTTGCCTGTGTCAGATTTCTTCTCCTTCTCCTAAAAGCCCCTCTTGTTTATCTGAGGGCATTCTTTCCAAAAGGGATACAACAGAGCTCATTCAGCTCTCTTTCAACCAGGACCAAACACAATGAGCTCTGGCAGCTGTGGCCAACATCAAGGTCAGTTCTTGCCAATGTGCGAATCACTGCTAAATATTGACTTTCACCATCAAATGGCTCTGGCCCACTTTCACTTGTCCATTAACAATAACTACCCCCCCACTACATCTACACCAACACTAATGTATACATAAACCCATATGAGTTTAAAAGAATGTACTGCTTTTAATTTCTGTTACACTTCCAAAAATTAATGTATGTAAAATGTATTCTGAAATTCTTTTATTATGTATTTAAAGTTATTTCAAATAAGAGCCCTGATTCATTTTACTCATGTGACTCTTACACAGCAATGCTAGGTTTAGCCTAAATGGCAACACAAATGGCTAACAGAATTTCAATCAAGAGACTGGAGAAATTGCCGTTTAAAGTTAATAAATGTTGTGGGGGAAGAAAATCATAGAACTAAAAAGGATGCAGGGCCATACCATCCGAAGCTTTGAGGTTTCCAAATTAAGCTTTGGTTGCGTTTTGTCATATTTTATGACGTCATATCATCTTAAAAAATGTTTTTTAATCCTTGAATAGAATCCTCAATTTGAATAAAGTGATCTTTAACTTTATCATCTAACGAATGAGAAGGATTTGTAAATTTCCGTTTGTGGACATATAATTTAAAGTTGGCTCGAGGGCAGCAGTGGTTGAGCAAGCTGCTATGTTTTTACAGAATAAGCAGCATTTGAATGTTGATTAAGAATAGGAATGTCAACATTATGAAAAAACTTCGCCATATTCAATACAGCCCTATAAAGGAACAGTTTACATCTTGAAACTCAAGCATTTTACCTAAGCCATACAGCTAGAAACACAACAGAATGGATTCATGTTTAAAATGCAAGTTTATCCTAAAAATCTCTGTCTGTATATATTTTTCAAGTGTACACATTCTGTCAACTTTATAGTAAAAAAAAAAAAAAAGTGAGCACTTCTTTGTGGAACAATCATTAGATACAATATTTTTAAAATTTACTATAAAGCTATTTATATTTCACATTGACAAACAATATTGTTTTTCATAATGAAGATAATCAATTTGTACCAGTTTAAAATGGATAAAATCTTATTCCACTGTGGTCCGGTGGGAGAGCCAGCTGGGGCCGAAGCAGCAGGTGAGATTGATAGCAAACACAGATGTAAAGCAGGGCAGCTCAGAACAGCAGATTTCTTAAGGAAAGGGGACTCGTTTTTAGTCCTCACTGTATATACTTGGTTACATGTTTGACACAATGTGAAGCAATGGAGCTATATATTGTTCAGTTATTAATTGTTCACAAAGTACTTGGAAATTAAAATAAATGCAGCACCTTATATATAGTATTTTTTAATAATACATTTAAGAAAGTGTGGGTGTGCCTACCCCCCAGCTAACGCCACAAATAGAACTGAATGCTGATGTAAATTATCAGTATCAGAAATGTTATAAAAATATAGCTTGAGTTCATTTTTTCCCAAATGCTGCACAGGGTATATTCTAGCCCAGAGAAGATGAACGTTGAATAGTCATTTTTATGTTGGCCTTGTACGAAGCAAAGAGGTAGTTTTGCTCCTGTTACTTTCTGACCAAGGCTGCGGCAGATTATTTTTTCCATTTCTGTTTGCTAAATGACTTAATTAACAACAATTAACTGATTTTCAAAACAGTTGCCAATTCATTTCCTATCAATAGACTAATCAATTAATTATTTCACCTCTACTTCTGACCTTGTTTGGGAACTCCATTGATAGGTAACACGAAACAATACAGATGGAGTTCACATAACGAAATATAGATATTGATCTAGGGCTGCTGGCAGCTAGGAAATGCTCTACCATTCACTAAAGATCAATTGATTTGCAAACCTCTTTCCCAGTTGTGAACTGAGCTCTTAAATTATTTGACACTTCAACACTTATTACAACAGAGGGACACCCTGACAATTTGAAAAGAAACCGAGGCTACCAAAGTATTCAAACAAACCTGTGTTGATTCATCACTCTTTTTCAGACACACTCTTGGCTTTCTGATTGCTCCAGGTCAGTGAACCAACCTTGAAAATTGTCATACCTAACCGCAGGTCTAGTTATTAGTTGTGTTTATAAGTGTGTATTTATGTATAATCTGTTTTAGTTAGTGTATTACAGATTACAGATGGTATGTGTTATGTGCAATGCAAATGTAATTCCCTAACAAGCTCAATGATGGGTGGACACTGGGTGTGTTGCAGTTGTGTATAAGGTATATGAACCAAAATCAAAAATTGTATTCATTCCTGGTGTGTTCATATTTTCCAGAGGGTGTGAGCTGCCTGGCTTCCACCCTTTGCATATTAAAATGTCCTTTTTAATGCTGTATTATCTAATAAAAAAAACCCTAAAACACAGTTAAAACAAGTGAGAGGTTTGTAACATTAAACCCCTTACTTCACAACTGTGTCTTTCTGAAATATGCGTCTAGAAATTCCACCATAAATTCCTTAACCGGTGGGTCCCCAGCGGGTGAATGTGTTTTATAACACTCCTATCAACCCCTAAAAAATGAAGGAAAAGCACACACTATCTGACGCTTCATCTACACCAGCATGACAAGCACTTGACTTTGCCAATTACCCTGCTATTCTAATTACATGCTCCACACAAAAATTGCCACATAACAGCTTCTTTCCTGAGAGTGCACAGCAGGGGGAAACTCCAGGGCGTGACTCCATGAACCAAGCCAGGAGGGAGGAGGGGGATCTAATTGCCATGGAAACGGGCTCTTTAACCCCGGAGACACTGAGGCACTGAAAGCCATGAACCCAGGGGACAGGATGTGACATCATGCAGGCATTCCGAGCAGCTTCCAGCTCAGGTACCTCTGGACAGCGTGTTGCAGAGAACAGAGAGGTTCTTCTTTGCGAGTCCAGCAGTGGCTGCCTGTGCTGCCACTGCATGCCAAACCTTTGTTTTAAATATGGTTTCCCAGACTCTTGTCTTGCGTGCAACTTATCCTCCTGTGCTAAAACCATCTCTAATGCATTTGGGCACCCAGCTGCTAGCCCTTTCAGCCATGACGTTTCTGTGAAACTCAACACTGCTCAACACATGAACACGTACAGTAGGAGCTGCAAGTTCTAACACAGATGTACTGTATGTAGACGTATCAACATCTTTTAAGACTTTCACACTCTAACAAGTAAACATTCATCCTCAGATGAATGCCTGATTCTTTCATCCACTGAGGAGAAGCAAGAACGTAAAAAAGGTGCCAACTGAGAATTACTCACCCACAACCATGAGTGTGAACTCGAAACCTCTCTTCACAGACTTTCGGTATACTTGGTTGGGAAGATTTGCAAAGCCCACATAGCCCTCCAGGTTCTTCTGTTGCTGTGGACCAAAAATAAACAGAGCTGATAAATTTCTCCAATAGCCCAGAAGAGCACAGATTGTGGCAAATTGTACCATTTGCTAGCACGGATTTCAGAAAGCACTTTTAAGACCACGTAATCCTACTTTGGTGCCACAAAAACAAACTGTGCCTGCACAAACTGCTGTCTGACCGAGCATGGTGAGTTAGGAGAAGACAAAACCAGTCTTATTTTTAGTGGAAGTACAGTTTAAAAGGGGCGTATAACATCTGACAAAAAAAAATCTTAACCTAAGATCCAATTACTTTCTTTTTCAAGAGCTTTCGATCACATGTTATGGTCTCCCCTTAGTGCATGGAGTTAGCCCAGTATGTTCAGTTCCAGTCAGTGAGAGCTGCTCCACACACTCAGGAAGAGAGATGTGGTTGAAAGCTCCGGGAAAAAAAGCTAGGAAGTGGTTCCATCAGTTAAGGTTTTTTTATTTGGGGGGGTCAAAGTGGACTTTCACATGCAAATCCAACAAAATGCATCATGAAGCTGAAAAAGGGATCATAATATCAATGAAGTCTTATCACTTGGCTTTGTGAGTGGTGCTGAGTGGGAGAGTGCCTGGACCATTTTTATGTTTACACTAACTAAAAGACACAATCTCTCTCTCATATCTGTATTTAACATATTTGAATGATTTTAAAAGGCTTACATTCAAATTATTCTCAAGCATTATTATTTTAAAGGGTACACTGCACAATTTAAATCAAGGAACTTATTTAGACTGTAGGTGTGTCTAGGATTGACTGGAATTGAACTGAGAAAGGGAAAAAAGCCCCAAAAAAATTGCATTTATGAGCATTTGGGTGAACAGTGATTTTTTACAAGCCTTGTTTACTACGATCTAAGAGCACCCAGAGGTCCTGCAGGCTGATGAGAAATATGCAGAGTACTTACAGCTGTGTTGGAGAAATTGACATGGCAAGGCAGCGGTCAAAGGAGTCAGGCCCATGAGGCAGGAACACGACCAGAGAAAAGAGAAGTTAGTTAGCTGAACCAGTAAAACCACAAAAACACAATGCATCCCAGTTATTTATAACAGAGGCAATGTACAGACGAGAATGATTATTTGAATAATCCATTAGTTGTCAACTATCATATTAATCTGACACTTTTTTGATAATCATTTAATCTGTGTGAGACATTTATTTATTTTTTTAAGAACAATGATCTCATTCCAACTTCTTAAATGTAAATATTATCTGGTTTCATTACTCCTCTGAGACAGGAAAGTGAATATATTTGGTTTGTGGACAAAACAAGACAGGGACGTCTCCTTGGACTTTGGGAAACAGTGATCGACATTTTTGACAATTTTCTGAAACTTTATTGACCAAACAACCAATCGATTGAGAAAATAATCGACAGATTAATAAACAAGGAAAATAATCATTAGCTGCAGCCCTAGTCGGACAACTATTCCTGGATTACTATGAAAATGAAGAAATCTTAAAAACAGGATTATCCAAAAGGCAAATTCTAAAGTTTTAAAGAGAGTCTTTATTCTATGATTTCGGATATAATGATATCTTAGGGAAGTGTAAGGCACACTGAATCTAAAAATACGGCACGTGTAGCATGTCTGTGTGTTTAGATTTGACTGAGTAATGATCTGAGAAGGAGGACAATTTGGCGGGCAAATTGTCAGACTCTAAAATAACTGACAGGTGTTTCTTTTATTGTGTCCACCCCATTTATCTCTATGAGGGTAAGCTAAACAGAACCCCCAGCTCTCTAAAACAAACATAATCTGTACATCCTAACCTTCATAGGCGGAGGATATACTGCAGGACTACTGTTTTAGGCTAGTTTTAGATAGATATAGGCATGAATGTATCAGCTGATAAGTGTCTGCCCATGTCGATCAGTGCATCGCAATGACAATTTTCTGTGAGATCTCTAGTATCTGTATAAAAAAACGCAGTGCTCTTGCTGCAGTGTCATGCAAATGAGTGTTTCTTACAACGTCTATGTTTCTGGGGGAAACCCTGAAAAATGCTGTCTGACAGGAGGGGTTTGAAGAAAGCTTCAGTGAACATTATTGAAAGAGACTGTTGGCACGTCACATTACTACAGTACTATGGTTCCACAAAGTCAGACCCACAGTAGAGCAACTGGACAGTATCATCAAGCAGTTATTTCCTGTGCGTTTATAGGAGCAGTCACCAGTTAAGCTGAGCGTTTAAGACGATGCATCCACTTATCCCACTGGAACTACACATACACGCGCACACACATTTGTGACAGACTAACGGCCTACTGGCTTCCATTCCTGGGCACTCTCCCCATTGCTTCCTGTGTTTGAGTCAGTTGACGGACTGCAGAACAGTCAAAACCTGAAACAATGTGCAGATGGCTGCAACATAACCTCAACTCTAACATGAAGGTGAACCACATACACAAAGACACTGTGCAACTAATGACAGGACATTTGTGTCTTTGTCTTTGTGCAACACTGTGTACTAACTGTCTGCTTTATTCTGATGCTTTGTGGTTAAGGTGCTATTATCTACAGGAAAAGTGTCATGCACACTGAAATAACAGCAATTTCTCAGCCAAACTCGCAGCACACACACAAATTACTTAAGAAAATGGCTTGCTAAATTTGGGTCCATATGTACATCAATTTTCAGTTTTCTGAAAAGTTGTGGGCTCTTTGTTTGCAGAGAAACAAGAATTCAGGCAACCTGTTTGTGGTAATATCAGTGGCACTACACAAGGTCAGTTTAAAAAGTTAGCAAAAAGCTGTTTAACAACTTGCTGGCGTATGGGGAGGTGTTAACCAAAGGAAAGCAGGGCTTTTTAAATTTTTTTACAGCAGCGATAGTTAAGACACCATGTCGAAAGGTGAAGCAAGTTCCAATCTCTAAAAAAGAGCCACCATCTGGGTCTTCGGTTTAAGCTCCAAGCCAGTGTCACTGACAAATGAAATCACTGCAGGAAAGAAATGTGACAGTAAAAGACAGAAAAATGCACGGTGCACTTTGCAGTTTGCTAAACTACCGGAAACAATGTGGTGAGCCTCCAGGAAGCTGGGGTTACAGGGAGGTAGGCCAGAAGCAGGGCTCTGAGCGCACAGTATGAATTCAACAGCAGAAAGGATCCCAGTGCTTTCTGACAAACCCCTTCCCACGACCTTAGGGGAGCTCAGACATTTCATGCATCATCCCACAATGTTATTCTTCCAAACGTCTCTGTTGATACGACTTGGCTCCATTCACACAAGCCCAAAACGGGATTTTCCCCCTCACATGGGAATAGACAGTTTCAAAGAGATTGAGAGTTTACAGCAAATTCCCACAGAATGCCTATGACAAGGTTAACTTAGCTATGAGTTATTTCAGCGATTTTAATCTATAGTCTTCAAGCCTGAGCTAAAATAACCCCGATGACATCATCAGGGTTATTTAGTCAGATGTGAAGGCGTGCACCTAAGCCTAAATATAATTCACTGAAGCTGACAGCATTGCATTGACAATAACTTATTCTCTATTTGCAATCAACCCCCAAGACCTAATCTATATATTTATAGAAGCTGGACCACACACAACACACAGATGTCCACTCTGTGCATGTGTCTCCATTAAACACTGCTGTAAAGATAAGAACGATTTCATTCAGACTTGTGGTGTGACTGCAGACTGACAAATCTGAAATTGGCCATACAAGCTCCTCACTGCATGTAAACAAAGGCCAATAATGTACAATCCACTGTATAAATGACTAGGTTAAGCTCTATTACGCTAACACCTGAACAAACTGAGAGCACACTGGCACACAGCTCGGTCATCACAGACCTCCTCCCTGGTATTTGACTACCATGCCATCTGACACTCTGTCTGTCTGGCTGAATGCCTGACCTGCCCATCTGTGCTATGTCATAGCCACTATGCAAACAGAACAGACAACATGCCACTTGGCTCTGACTGCAAGATACCACCAATTGTATTCCCATGATAGCATTAGATGCGTTATTACTGCATGTGCTCTTGGTTTTCTCTTCTGGATGGCAAAATAACTGCATCACCTGTTACTTCGTTATCGAGATAACACATCCATTTAGATATAATCACCCACAAACTTAACATAAACATGGATTCATAGATCCACATGCAATAGGTGAATTGAGAAATTCTGTAGAGAGAGATGATCATAGTAATGTACCTGACATCACACTGACGCTTCAATTAGCTGACACATTTGCCTGACCTGTTTCTACCACCCGGGAGGATGACACTAACCTATGTAGATACTGTTTCGTATATCTAACGTTAGGAAACAACAATCTAAGCCTTTTAGATATTGTTGTTGGGCCTACACTCGGCTTTTGATGAGCAGGCTTGACTTATTAACGATGCGTACGTTAGCTAACTCATGACAAAAACACAGGAAATGCCGGGTTAAGGTTTAAAACCATATATGACGCTACGATAACGTCAGATAATGGTAGTTAGAGAGCTCCCGGCCAAACTCTATTCATAAATATTTTTTAACTTTACCGATAAACGGCGTTTTAGCATAATGTAAGTTATTTTTTCGCTCATTAAGGTGCACTTTTCAGTTCAGAGGCGTCGAAACACCAAGCAACAGACACAGCTATGGAATTTCAACTTTAAGGCATGGTTTTCTGACGAATACTTATAATGTTAACAAGTATATTACGTTAACTAAACCACAACACAGCATGGTGGGCAGTAGCAACGCGTGTGAACGGGTTTAACTACAACTTCAACTTTGACGTTACATCAAAATTAACATTACCGGAAGACCACAACATTTTCCGAGGTGTGTATGTTAACTTAAGGTTAGCTACGCTGCGGGGGGAAAAACAACGAGACATGATTAAACTATCGGGTTTTGGTGTGACATTTCCCTATGAGAGTAAGTTAGTGAACGTTACACGGGGCTATGCTAACGTCAAACATGAAATCACTAACGTTAGTCCCGAGCGGTTTTCAACTTCATCCAAGATTTGGTTTCACGTAACGTTAACGTTAACACAGAAACTGTTCGTTAAACAGAAGTTAACGATAGATTTATGTCAGCTTTACACACGGAAGAGAACAGGGCATATTTGAACAAATCTGAGAAAACTCACCCATTATGCCGCCGTTCCCGTCTGCTTCACTAACCAATGTTTCTCCGCTTGACATTCCCTCTCACAAACTCAGCGCTCAACTCTGTGAAGTAGTAACTCAATAGTGATTGTACCTAGTGGGATACGCACATTTTTGGACGCAATGGCATGTGAGTGACGCGAGAACGTCAAAGCAAAATGCGTACGTTCTCCTTGGAGAATACCGCCTGCAACACATCGCGAGATTTGTACAGAACCAACTACTACTATCTAACAATTGCCTCCCCTTTCTCCAATTACTTATAATACCAATAATATAAATTAAGAAAACTATATTCAACCTGCATTTGATGAATAAAGACTCACAAAAGAAGGGCACATCTCTACACTCTAATAATGAATAAAATAATTAAAATAGCACAAATATTACTTCATACACAACACATAAATACAAGGGGATCAGAGTTGAAAGGCCATGAGACAGTCAACAGTGCCATCTAGAGGATATTTTACATTATAAACATTTTACAATTGATTTTTGTCAGGGTTTCACTGAAGTCTTGAGTGTGCTCTGGTTACATGCTGTGTTTTTTTACAACTCAAAGCGCTATTTCTTATTTTATATAGGCCTAACTGGGGGCTGCTATTTTATTTATATACAAAAGTAACACTGTTTCTTGTTTTATGTGATTTTCACTTTACCTTCATGTAATATATTCCTTTTAAAAAAGTTTTACCCTTGTGTTTCATTGCATTCTCTCACATATATCC
>JAPMOB010227282.1:261-10539 GCA_029875015.1 Lepomis gibbosus
TTTCCATGTTTTTAATAACAATAGTAACAATAAAAAAAATCAAAATATATTCAGGGCAAATAGTCAACATCTTTTTTGATGGGGGGCGGTGAGGGGTCTGGATAGTGGATAGGGGGGCGCTGGCCCAAAAAAGGTTGAGAACCACTGCACTGTAGGAACCAGAGTCTAAATTAAGTTCCGTTGTCTTTATTTTACCTTTTGCCTTTAAGTGCATTTCTGAATGGCTGGATAGAGGCTACTTGCTCTAATTCGAGCATTTCAGGTTTTTTGCTACTACTACGCTTCTCTTTTCCTCTCTTTTGAAATTTGCAAACCAATAAATCACAATCAACACACAGATAGCACACACAAGTCTCGCCAATGTCTGCCTGAGGTTGTACGTTGGCATTGTATTTATAGCATGGAAATAGCAGCCAGTGTGCAGCTACTCCTGCGGTGTGTTAACAGCTGACGGAGTTAAGCTGATACTGGGTCTGAGTTATAGTTTAAGTTTTTATTAGCCGGGAGGTTTCTACAAGGAGCCGAAGTTCGTCTCTTCTCCAAAACAAACGGACTAGCTGATTACAATAAAAGTGTGGACAACAGGTAAATCACAGAGCTCCACCCTCCTCCTTGGTGGTGTCACATACACCAATACATAATGTCCCAGAGGTTCTCATTTAAATTCAGATCTGGGGAACATGAGGGCCAGTTAATGCCAATCGAGCTGCACAGTGCTGGGCTTTGAGCACAGAGGACTTTGGGTCCTCGTGCCACCTTCATGGAGTCTGTTTATGAGTTTTGTCAGAAACATGCACACCAGTAGCCCGCTGGAGTTCAGTAGGGCTCTGGCAGTTCCTCTTTGCACAAATGAGTAGATTCCGATACTGCTGCTGGGTTGATGCCCTTCTATGCCCCCTCACCTGGTATCTCCTCCATGCTCTTCAAACTTCACTAGGAGACACAGCAAACCTTGTGACGGCATGTAAGAATGTGCCATCCTGGAGGAGCTGGATGACCTGTGCAAACCTGATTGGGCTGCAGATAACGCCTCATGCTACCAGAAGTAACAAGGACAGTAGCAAAATGCAAAACTAGAAAACAATCAGTCAGGAAGGATAAGGAGACAGCGACTGTCTGTGGACACCACCTGCAAAACCATTTCCTTCTTGCTGGTTGCCTTGTTGTCTCTCCAGTGCACTTGTTGCTTTTACTTGCACCAAAGTGACATAGATTCACAATATCTTATGCTTCCTAATGGGAGAGATGGATATTCCTTAAATTAAACTGACTTGATGTTATACTGTGATGATTAAATGTTCCCTTCATTTTTTAAGCAGTATATTTATAGCTCGGAAATAGCAGCCAATGTGCAGCTAGTCCTGTTGTGTGTTTACAGCTAACAGCTGAGGAGTTAAGCTAATTCTGGATCCTGAGTTGTTGTTTTTTAAAGTTTTATCACTCAGGAGGTTTCTACAAGGAACCGAAGTACGTCTCCTCTTCTCCAAAAAAAGATAATAAAGCACATTAAAAATCACATTCCTCCGACGCTCAGGCGGACGCAGACGTGAGTGCTGCCCATGGATCTGCATCTCTTGTTAGCTGATAAAGTTTGAATGACCTTCCAAACCGTTGCGTTTTTATGTTTGTGTGTCTTTCTCTGTGCTGGAGTCTTGACGGCTTTATCCAGTTTATTATATTTGTTATGAACTTGAATCGTGAGTCTCTTCATTTTACTCCCGCACAAAAAAAATACTTTTAGTGTCAAGAATAGTTTTTCATTTTATTCCAATCAAATCTGATGTTCATATACATTTTACTCATGGATAGTGACATTACTAGAGAATGATTCCTTTCCTCGCTCTGTATGGCGTACGTCAGAGTAATAACATGTCAGCTGGTTAGTTTGCCTAGTGTTCGCACGTCTTTAGACACGACAATGGTATGAGGGAAATGGTTGGTGGGGTCGCAGCTTATGTGTAAAAGTGTTAAGAATCTGTGAGGGGGGGGGGGTAAGACACATTTAATACAGTGTTAATCTTACTTATTAATGCAGTGTTTAAAATTCCCTGTGGAGTTCTTTTCTTCACCACAAGTAGTGCCATGGTGCTGTGTTTTGATACATTTTATTTGGGGAATTGGAAAAAGTAAAAAGGTTTATGGGTACAGTTGTGAGTGTAACAGTTACAACTGAAACAGAGGAGTATGATCTGATTTGAGAGAGATTGTTGCTTTAAGGTTTTACTTTACTGTTTCACCATGTTGCCACTGGTTAAAGAAGATTATTTCAGCATAATCAGTAATTTACTTATTACCAATAAGTCAAAGAGGGAGGGAGAGCACTATACAAAGATTTGAGGTTTACAGTTGCATAAAAACCCACATCTTTATACTAATGTAATTACAGCTAATAAAGATTCATTTGACCAAATATGACTAAAACTGGACTTTTAAACACAGGACTAAGATTAAATCTAAAAAAAGATAAAAAGGAATAATGGATTAATCGGTCCACCACAGGTCCTGACAAGCTACCTTGCCTGAGTAAGTCGAGCCGATGTGAGCCTGTTGACTTCCTTGGGGGGGTGGGGGGGTTCAGTAGATAAGCTAAGAATGAGCTATGATCTAAACATGCTTAAGCCTGCTGTGAACCTTTTCTCAGATCAGTCAGTAAAGTAACTTTTTAAGCAACTTTTAACAGTTTTTGTAACACAGAACTTCATTTTGACGTTCATTTGATGAACTTCAACATTTCATCAAATCCTATTTTAGCTCACTTTAGAGTTCAGTCTGTCTTCAGCATGTTTACACATAACTGAAGGGCCCAAACACTGATGTTGGAAAAATAAAAGCCTTCAAACGTTACTGTTACTTCAAGACAAAACAACTAAAACAAGAAACTACATGTGACAAGTGGTAAAGCACACTGCTGTGGAAAGAATTTCTAAATAGAGCATTCTTTTTTGACTTCTGACTTTTTAGTTTATTTCAGAAGTTCAGCAGCTCACAGCAAAGACTGTGTGTGTTAAAAGTGCTCATGCACAGAAGTGAGGACAGTGACATCAACTTGAATAAATAAAGACTAAAGACAAATTAAGTGCTGTTGACATTTAAGTTGTGAACTTCTGTTGTACCCTCTCAACTGTGACATCATTATTATCATTGTAAAATTTTGCATGGCATCAGTGCAATAATATATAAACTAATTTGCATCTTGGAGGCTCTTCAGGCAGCAGCAAAGATTTGTCTGCCAGCGTGTAAAAAAATATAACATTAAAATTTACACACTTCATGATAGACACACATTTCTCTTTGTTTGGGAATTTTTTGTTTCAGCAATTTTGATTTTGTTTTCTGTATTTGCAGAAATGTGATGTGTTGCCAAATATGTTTCTTAATTTTTGTCTATTTGCATGCATCCTTTGAGGTGCACTGTGACGAGCCTCCGCCACCACAAGCTTCTCAGGTCTTCATTCCATACTCAGGTTTTCAATAATTTCTTGGCCATCACTTATACACTTATGAGGTTAAGCAACACAGAAAGGAAGAAACTTAATTACTAACCTGTTGCTTGTATGTACTGATTTTATGGAACTATATTACTACATCACATGTAAACATTTTGACCAGTTTTTGCCTGACACGTTTTCTAGGACCAACCTGTGGCCTGCACTACAAAGCGAGGTAACTTGCTTATACAGGGAATTTCAGGAGTAACTTCATGACGTCAGGTGTAACGTCCTGATTAACCCGTACTACAAAAGGTGTTAACCGAGGTCTGTTGCCATGGCAATTTATGCTGCATCTCTAAACTGCTCTGAGCAAGTTATGTTTGTGGCTAACACATCTTTACCCAGTGTTAATGATGAGAAGTTGGATATTAATACCACATGATAAAATATTTTTAGATTTCATCCTGACTTGTTCCACTGCGGTTGCAGCTGAAATTAAGTTAGGAAACACATCAGCATTACGTTCATACAGTGAGCCCTGCAGCCTGGGGGATTTTAGGGAGGAGAACTTAATTAATTAATGGGACAGTTTCTTACATGTAGCCCATCTTTAGGCTATAGTTGAATTATGTATTCACATATTTAGATTGACTGTTTTACATGTCAAAAAAATACAGAGCCAGGGTGGGGGTTAATAAACTGAGAAAAAAAATCATTGATGAAAGTGTCAAATTTACAAGAACTAAAATCAGAAATTCCCTGAAATTCATGTCATAAAAAATCCAAATCACTCTGGTGTTTTCTTCTGAATACGCCCCATCCATGGCAAAGTCTCCAAAGTGCATGATAATATAGTGATTGTGGGTTAAACTCACCTATTTCCTCACTGCTAAATCTGATTGTGAAGTCTAATATAAATTTCCCACCGCGTGCACATTAGGCCTACACTGCAGAGTGTGTGGGTGATGTTGCAGCCTTGAAGTGAGGTTTCTCTCTCTTCTCTATATGTGTGACTATAATGTCAGAGAATAATCAAGTTTTTTACTTGTAGATTAATCTTGGAAATTAAATTTTGTCTCAGATTACTATCCCTCTCCGCTGGCTCCTTTTTTTCTATTACAATAGAAGATAATTAGGCTACAAATTTACTCAATGCAATGCCAACAAGCCTCCCTGGCTTTGTCAGCCAGGACGATATCAGATTTAGCCGTTAATGTGTCTTCTGGGGAAAATATGGAGCATGCACCGTTGCGAAAAACTGTGTTGCCTGCACGGCTGAACACACCCCTTTCATGCGAACGCACACCAACTCCAATTAAGTTAACATTGGGTTAACGCCGACTCAACTATCCAACATCTTATTCACCATCGTAGTACCATTTAACACCAGTGTAGGCGGTCAGAGTTTGTCAACCCTGAGTTTGCCTGATAACCCCGAGTTAACTCTGAGTAGGTTCCCCTCCCTTAGTAGTAGATCTTGATAGATTTGTTGACAAACGAACGAGCTATTATTCTTAATGCTATTAGCTGCATTGATGAAACACCATTTCACAGCAGTAAAACAGAAACCTCCACAATGAGAAACATTTAAAACCAGGAACGCCTCCAGCAACCAGTTGAACTGTTGTTTACATCCATGTCTGTCCAGACTCATGCAATATATGTAGTGAATACTTGGAAGGAACTGAATAAAAAGGTATAAAGTGTTTTTTGGCTACATGAAAGTTATTATATTGACCATAGATATGTTTGATTTCAGTGAATATACATTACTGAACTGATTAATGAAGAATCAGAGATGTATTGACTACACAGGTACATATGTGTAGCCAGGTGAACCAGGGTACAGAGTTCAATAGTGTTATGGGGCCCGCAGTGTAGAGAAACAGCAAGGATGAAAGAGTGAACTAACTAGCGGATCAAGGTAGATGCGAACTTTGTGTCCCAACTGATTCCTGACGATTGATAGTCAAGTTAGAGTGTGTGTGTGTGTGTGTGTGTGTGTGTGTGTGTATCTTTGCCACCAGGTGAAGAGACTATGACCAGCGAAGAAAGTGTGAGTGACAAAGTGTATTAACAAACAAAATGTCATTATAAAAGTGTATACTGATGCTGTAAATAAATTATGTGTCTTTTCTGCTGACTGAGAGAAGAGATACATGTGCAGAGTTTCTGTGTGTGTGTGTGTGTGTGTGTGGGCATGTCCAGAAGGTGCACACTGCACATTAAAAGACAGTAAGGTACTGATTTCATTAATAAAATATTAATTCTGAGTTCCTATACAAAGTATTGGGCAAACTGTATTCTGTGAATGGATGTATTTTATGTTTTATGGTAACCTTGAGTTTATGAATTCAAGGTAGAGTTCATAAACTCTGTGCATTGTGTGGCTAAGTGAATGTATTGATTTATATTTGTTTTTTTGTTTTCTCTATTTAGAAAAGGCCACTACTGTTGTCTTGCCTCGACTGTTTTCTAGAGTGGTGTTGTCTAGTCTTGACTGCTGTCTAGACATAACTAGATTCTGTTGTCGAGATTTAACAGTTAGTTGTTGTCTAGATTTTGACTGTATAGAGTTCCTGTTTAGAAGTAACAGTACTCTACAAGAGTGAGTGTAAACTAGTTTATGGCAGCTGTTTACATATTGTGGTATGGTTAAGGGGTACTATAGTGTACTGTTAAATCAAATAGTTGAGATCAGATGCAATCAGTAGATTAAGTAAGTAATTCCTGTGTTTACTATAATCTTAAACTGCCTTAAACTGACTTTTGCATCATTAATGCTGTTCTCGTTTGAGTTCAGTCAGAGAATAAAAACCCATAAAATTTATTGTGTTTGGCCTCATCATTCCTGGCTTGGCCACACATGTACCTGATAACTATGTAATGATGGATTCTTATATGAGTATAGCACAAAACACAAAATGTGCTGCTTTTGTTTTCATGTGCCATTTTAGATACAGAGCCTCTCTATGAGCTTCAGATGAAACTCACTCACTCACAGGATCATCATTACAAAGTGAAAGGCAGAATGGACGACATGGAGGAAAGCCTGTACTGTGCTAGTTATTGTTTACTCATTGTGCCAACATGTGAAATCTGGGATTGCCCAGCTCATTCTTAAATTATGGTAAAAGCTTATCTTGAGGTCACAATGACCTTTGACCTTCAAATTAAAAGTGCCACCTTTTCTGTGTCTGACCAACTGTAAAATGTGGTCACAATCTCCCCTTCTGTTCCTGAGTTATGGTGTTGAATAATGGCCAGAAAAGGGTTTTCCCCCCAGGACATTATGGAATTACAGTAAAGTTAACCTTTGACTTCATAGTTGTATCCTATTACATTTCCCATTTTATGCAAAATCCACTTTAATGTCTTTTAAATGTAAATGCCTGTCTTTCATGTGTTTACAGGACCCCAAACCATGAGAAAAAAAACATTCTCTCTTTTTCTCTTGCTCGGTCTTACAGTAAATGTGTGTACAAACACGGCGTTTAAATTTGCCAACATTCTTGATGGATCTGTTGAGCATAGGACCTCCTCCGGCCCTTCAGCACAGCCCTGCCCACTAAACATGTACACTGAATACACCGCTTTCAGCCTCACTGTCCAACACAACACCAAGCTGTCATTCTATCACTGAGTTAGAGCTGGAGATTGTCCAGTTTGTCTCACAGAAAGCGCATTACTTGTGGCTAAAGCTACAGTAACCACTAGCTGATGCTTACTGACCCTTAAATATCAGTGATACAAATGAATAATCTCAGTTGAACTTTGTATTAACCCACTGATGGAAATATTTTTGAGGATCACAGATTTTACTTTAAAAGGAAAAAAATAGCCACTACAGGCTGGAAAAAATAACCTCTTCCTCTGGCTCTGTTCTCACTTCTGCTAGTGCTGCGGCTTCTGCTCCTCCTCCTCTTCCTCTTGCTGAAGTGACAGGTGAGTTTGTTGTTGGGACACTTGTTGCCTCTTTCCTGGATAATTGACCACCAATTAATATACAACAAAATACTTACAAAGAACAAACAGTATATGCTTATGTACTTCGCAGATGTCGATTCCCCTTAGGTGTATGCAGCACTAGTGTACCTTTTATAGTAATATAACACTGCAGCAGCAGCAAAGACCAGGATAAGTATAAGAACAAATAAGGTCCAACAAGCAGGGCAGGCTCCTGTAGAGACAAAAGAAAGAAGAATACAGTAAAAAGGAAACACTGATACAGTATATTACAGACATTTTACTTTCCATTAACAAATGTGTAACAATTAAACTTACGTTTCTTTGGGGGTTTTATTCACTTAACTACAGATTTTCACTTTAATGTCATTAATTATACATTTCCTGCTTTGTCGTGCTGTGAAAAACATGTAATTTAATTTTCTTTATGAAAGCAGGTTCTCTGCATTGGTGCTTTCATTCTTTTGTCTATACTGTAAAATTTTGTGCTAACATAAACAGGTGTTTCTTGTATTTCATGTTTAATACATTTAGGTTTATATTACACACAGTACCAGTACTTTAAGTTGACTAATATTGCAGTCAAACACCATGCAGTTAAGTCCGTAGGTATAACTTGCAACAGAAATTCATTTGGATGCAATCATTTTTCTTTTTCTTTATTTTAAAATAAGAGACACCAAAAGTGAATAAAGAGTCAAGCAACATCCACAACACACTCAAACTCATAGAGCAGGAACAAATGCAAAAAACACCAATGCATTTGAACCACCCCCACCCTCACCTGAAGGCACATCAGGCACATAGAGGTAACCATGTCTTCTTCCATAAGGGTTTGATGCTTCACACTGGTAGAGGCCATTCAGCTCAGAGCTCATGCTCAGATGCTGTAGAGTTGCACCCTCAACTCTGACAGCAGATGGAAGCTGTGACTGGTCACATCTGAAACAGTCAAAGGCGCAGCGTGCAATGTAAAGCTCACTTGTTAGCACGTTAAATCTCAATTGTTAAATCCACATAGTAACATAAGTGTAAAAATGATGATCTGCTCTTTAACAGGGAGTTAACAGGGATATTTCTTGGTTTTGAGCAGAGTCAGTCTAACTGTTTATCCTTCTCCTGTCTTTAAAACTAAGCTAACTGGTTGCAGCTGCGTATTTAACAGACAGATTTGGAGGCAGTATCAATCTTCTCATCTAACTGTAATTTCTAGGTTTATTTTCCCAAAAAAACTTCTACACTTAAGATTCTGTTTTCCAACCTCACCAGCAAGATTAGTAGTAGAAGGTTTCAGTGTAAAGAACAGACACGAGCTGCAGCAGAAACGAAAATGGGACCAGCAAAACACTAGTGATGTGTCGGTCGTGAATGAGTTGGGTCTATGAGCCGGCTCAGTTAAGCGAATGATGGGAATCGGCTTTTGTGCCATTAAACTCAAAGATATTCATTTACTCTAACAACTGTCTTTTAGGACTACTTTATTATTTGTTTCACATGGACATATAAACATATTTGTCTTATATTTAACTGATATCCTATGAAACTTTCGGTTATTACACTAATTTAAATGATAGTAAGTGCGTGATGTTATGATGATGATGATCCTTGTTTGTTTTGTATTTATGTATGCATTATGCTAAGTTTTCTACATTAACCTGTTTATCTTTATCTGTCTTTGTGTATTTTTATCTTTGTTTCTATCATTGTCGTATTCATAAAGTCACAATTTATTAGCACCAATAATAATAGAAAAATCTATAATTATCAGTCATGTTGTCAAAATGTGTAAATGTTGTAAAATGAGGGTTGCAGTCCATGCTTCCCTCTTAGTAAAACCTCATCAGAGGCAGGGTGACATTCTTTTGGACCAAAAGGTCCATGTCTCACTACACTGTGAGACTCCCTTTTTTAAAACACTACAGCACTATTGTCTCTTTGCACACAGGGATTTTGATGAAGCAATGATTGCATTAGTTATAAACTACTGAATTTTACACATTTTATTTTTAATGGACCTTGTCCAACATTAAAAATAAATGTCACCTTTGACATATTGTACCTGTGTTAGCTTAAAGCAAATTTTAATTTTCAGTCTGTGAGCAGGTCACGAATAAAACATCCACACAGTGATAGAACAGCACTAAAGAAACTAAACAAGACACACAAAACAAAGTAACAAACAGTAGTAGATCTCACACACACCCTATCAGCACCATTTGTATGTCAGACAAATTAAAAGGAAGGAACCAATTAAATGTAGACTTACAGAGTTTAGTAGCTTTTAGCAGTCGTTTTCACTTTAAGTATACTGATGTTATCTGGCAGGCGTTCCACTGAGTTTAGTGTAACTTTTACAGAGAAAGCTGAATGCCAAATATAGATGAAAGTGGTAAAATGTTTCTCTAGCATGGACTGGATATTTACAAAAACTACATGAACATTCAAGTTCAGACATTCGTCCAAGTTGCCCAGCTAACTAATGACAAAATACTGACTTCTTCTGGTTGACGACCGTCCATTGCGCTGTTAATGTGCAAAGTTATCTAGCTAGCTTTAATAATTATGTTATTAAAAATTTCATCAGAGTAACATCGGATCACTTGCAGTGGTTCATTGCAGCTACAACTATAATCCAAAATAAAATTTCAGAACATACAATTTAGTTCACTCAGTTTAATTTGGCAAATGACCCAACTCTTCGCCATAGTACAAAGCTTGTGAGGACGACAAACCAAACAACGCTCCAAGGTAAAAAAATTAATATTGGTTTAGAATTTTTCCACTGAAACTGGTACATTTAAAATACTGTACCTGCTCCAGGTAATGTTTGCATTTGGGTTGGCTTCAGTCACACATTCAAACAAGCCTTTGGATCTTTCAA
>JAPMOB010227285.1:0-10572 GCA_029875015.1 Lepomis gibbosus
GGCTCCCCCAGGCTGCATGTCGAAGTGTCCTTGGGCAAGACACTGAACCCCAAATTGCCTCTGGCGGCTGTTCCGCCAGTCTATGAATGTGTGTGACTGTCAGTTTTTGTTTGAGCACTTAGGCTCAGTGTATGAATGTGAGTGAAAGGTAAATGCAGATGTAGTGTAAAAGCGCTTTGAGTGGTCGAAAAGACTGGAAAGGCGCTATACAAGTACGGAGCATTTACATTTACATTTTGCATTTAAGTTAAAAAAAAATCAGTTTAGAACCTGTCAGAGGCATGTTTGAGATTAAAAAACAAACATTATAATATACCCTAATTTAATAATCTACTCCACTGATAACTTGGTAATGGTATTATTATACTTTTATTATTAGAATTGAATTATTAGCATTATATTGGAGATCTACAATCTACTGTAAGTGACACATGATAACTGCTCTGTGCTGCTGTTAATTTTAATTAGTAGTATCAAAAATCAATAGTAATCAATACTACAACATGGACATATTGGCCAAAATTTGCCTATTGCAAATATATTCATATATTGGCAGATAAGTAACAAGGCATTGTAGTAAAGACTCATGGTTTGAGGTAATTTAGAAATAGTTCCATAGTTTGTCCATCAGAAATTTGAAAAGTGGATTTTTCAACTTTCAAATGTTCTGATTACTATGTTTCTTGGTCGCAATTTAAAATAGAAAAAAAAAGTTAAGAATCCATTGTTCATTTATTAAAAATAAATAAAATAAATAAAAATAACACTTATTAACTCCCAAATATCAATATCAGTATCTGCCTCAAAAGTCCAGCACTGGTTGGGCTACACTATATTCCCCTTTTTGAATCTGTCACTTTGTATTAGTGTTAGCACTGCAAACATTTATATTCATTATCAAGCTATGAATTATTTTATAGATTAATGGAATGATTGTTTTGTCTATAAAATATATATCAGGTGAAACACTGCCATTACAACCTCATAAAGACCGAGGTGATTATTTAATTTTTTTAATTGAATGTTTATTTGTATAGGGACAAGTACATGAACCAGCGTTACATGCTGCAGCATTTATAGCCTAAGCTAATTTGCAATGCCTGTCATCAAATTATTGTTTTGTCCGACCAGCAGTCCAAACCCCAAAATATCCAATTCACTATCACATAAGACAAAAGAAATAAAATTCTCACAAGTGAAAAGGTAATATTTGACTTTTTTGCTTGACAACAAATGACTGATTTTTGAGTTGAAAATGTATCTCATTTATCAATTAATCATCATCAATCAACAATCAACTAATACTTTGTTACATGAACATCTCGTTGTCTGTCATGATTACTGTGGCTAAGATTGTCACTTGTTTTGTTTTTAACAATACAAAACCACTAACCATAAATAATCAGGCCAGGATCTTAACTGCAAGAAGCGCATCAAGTGGTTTTAAAAAAAAGAGAATTTGGGTTTCTGGTCATGATAGAAGGATGGGGGGGAAAAAATGGCACAAAACCTTGTGCTCACTATAATGATCCCTCGCTGTGGGATATAATATTCCCACCTTTACCAATTCGTACCTCATTTCAGCTCTAACAGAGTCTTTGTTTGAGGGAATGGAGGACGGCACAGCAAAAGCTGTGGCAAACAGAGAGAGAGACAGAATTGTTGAGTTCTACCCCCTCGAGACAAAACGTAACAACTACATGAAAAAGACTGTAGTATCTCTGCAGGCAAAACAGCAATAATTTGGTTCCATAAGACCACTATTAGACTCCTAACCACCTATGCAATTACACTTAGCCCAGCTAAGCTCTCTGGGAGAAACCCCTCCCTCATTCTGCCTCATCTTCAGTGTGCCTAGAGGGTGTGTGTGCGCGCACATGAGCCTGCATGTGTGTTTACTATAGTAGATCATAGTACCGCGTTTATTTTAAGTGTATGTGAGAAACAAAGCCAGTACCACAAAGACAAGAGAGACAGTGAACCAGAGAGGCCGAGATACGTTGGATCAAAAGACAGCAAACAGCAATTTCATCCCTTCAAATTCAGTCCCTCAGAAACAGACTGCCCCGCAATCCTACCAGCACTTCCTGTTTGCAGAAGACTTCTGTTACTGAGTGCTTTGAGGCTTGTGGTAAACAAGTCTTAATATGCTACCTCTGCGAGAATCTCAAGCTTAATGAAGAATTTACTTCCTATGACCAGAGCTGATGAGGGGCCTGATGATTAAGAATACTTGTGGCCTTCGGCTATAATTATGTTATGGCTGACCCTTTTATTCCAGCAGCAATGTTTTCAAACTCAGCATTACTTAATAAGCTGCATTCATTCTGTGAAAGTCAAGGCATTGTGGGGAGGATTTATTCAATGTAGTCATAAAATAATGAGCTAAGCAATTTGAGAGACAATCAACTGTAACCTTGTCAACTGTGTATTGAGGTTCCTGCATCTTGTTGTTCCCAGCAAAGCGGATCACAGTATAATAGTGCTACTACAATCATATGTCCATGTATTAATCTCCCTTTCTTCCATCTTCATCCCTTCATTCATTTCTCATTCTTAAATGCATGCAGACATCCTGCAGGAACGATTTCCAACTGAAAAATGTCAACATCAGAATGACAAAGGTCTTCAATGTGAAGCCAGACCAGATGATGATACATAAATAGCACTGTTTTTAAATATGCTCAATGGCTTCAGTCCTTAAATTGTATTGTTTCACTTCCATACACTCCCATATTAGATTTAATTTGCATCAGTGATTTTATTGTTTATCTCTTCCTCATTCTTTTTTTGGGGGGAGACATCTGGAATAAAAGCAAAATGCTTCAACAAACAAGAGAAACGGCGCCTCGTCTCATTATATCAAATCAACAGGGAACAAAACTGACTGACTAAATTACATCTCAGCAGAAATGACATAAGAAAGTCCCTATACAAATACAAGAAGAAGAAAAAAAACAAAAAAAGAAGAATGATCACTGCAATCATACTGTATCAGAGCAGAAGTGAATCAGTTTGCACAATGGTTTATGGCAACAAACCATGAAGCAAGATGATATCCTTGTTCAAAGAAAATCAATTTCAGCTGAAAATGATGGCACTGAAGGATACTTTCAGTTGGGAAATTTTCCATCCCTCATGCTTTCTGTTTCAATCTCTGTCTCCGCGAGTGGCAGACTCAGTTGCTTTGAGACCTTTTTAAAAAAAGTGTTGTGCCTTCTCTCCTCCTTGATCTCCTGCAATTGTCAGTGAAGACGTTTTGTATCACACAGGAAGGAGAATTGAAGACAATTGGAGTGTTTTTAATTAACACTCTACATGTTAAAGCCATCTTTCACATATTTTGGGAGGTGACTGCATGATCATTTAAGAGTCTTTTCTAGGCATTCAGACTGACATCACTGGCAAAGCATAAATAAATAAAATCCATCTTCATCTGCTTCAGGAAGGTGAACCTTTTGATACCTTGGAGAAGAGCGGAATATTAATAATGATGGAAACAAGTAAACAAGCCTCCAAAACAAGGGAGAAAAGAGTAAACCCTTAATGCTTGATTACAGCATTATCTATATGTGTGTGTGTGGCAGGAGGTTGCTGTGTGTGCATGTTTGTGTTTGCATGTGTGTGTAAAGGTGTGTGTGTGTGTGTCAAGGGATGGACAAACCCAGAGGTCTGTTTATCTAAGCTGACAGAAACAATTTACAGCACTGTCAAATGGGGAGTAAGAGCCTCTCACACACAGAGTGAACTGGAGGGGAACCAGACAGAGAAAGCAGAAACAGTGTGGCATTAAGAAAGAGCCCATGCACTCTTCTGCTGCTAATAACACCAGACTGGAGACGAGGTTTGGCCACGGCATTCTGTGGCCATGACTGACCCACTCAGCCATCTATCCATCTATCCATCGTTTCATTTATTACCGCCACCAAGGACGTGATGTCTTAGGTGCTGTTTGCAAGTCTTTTAGGACGTTTAATAGAAATGTTTAGTGATTTCAGTATATGTTGTTTGTAAAGTAAGACCAGTGGCCATTGGTGATTTGTTGCAGATATTTTCTGTTACTAAACATTAAAACATGGTTTGTAAGGGCTGGTGATAATTTATCATTTTACTACTTTCAGAAGAATAAAATAAAAATAAAATATATTTGCATGATAAAAATATGAGATGTGGTTAAAAAGTAAGTGAATGTTTAGAATGATATTATTTTGTCACACATACTGTTTCCAAGGTAAGGATTGAACCTCCATGCTCGAATTTTGCAAAGATGAAGTAACATGAAGTCCTAAAATTTTGATCCTGAATGATTTGTGAGGATGATACTGATGCTGAATTACAGGCCAATGTATGTTTTTTTTTTTTTTTACATAAACACATAACATACAGTTATGACATAAAATACAGTTTTGACAAGGCTCTTAAATTCAGAGTAGATCAATTTACTGTATAAAATGAAACTAAAAGACAAACTATTTAATAGTTATCTCAAACATATTTTGAGCATTTCTCTACTGACTTGTTCCTGTTATTGACCAAAATGTACAGTGTGCTAATACTAATATTTTTGCAATAAATTTTTCCCCTATATGACAACTTGTCATGTGACGACACCTGAGCCAGTTACATTCATTAATGTAAACCGTGAGGTACGGTTATGTTCTTAAAACGCTAGTATGGATTTTTGAAGGAAGTTGAATCAAGTTTTCTGATATTATGCATAAGAGAAGAACACAATTTGATCAGTTAAAATGTGACTTTAAACGTTTGTCAGAAACTCTAAAATATATTGACAGATATGTTTTAATATTGTTGATTTCAAATATAGCTGCCCAGTCCGGTGTTCCATTCTAAAAATAACAAGTTATGACACAGAACTTTTAGTGTGAATATAATAAACAAGTAGTTGCCAGCAGATCAAAAGTTGAATCCAAACGTGTGCTCACACACAAAAAGGTTTCAGTTGAAAGTTACTAGAGAACATGATAGGAACATATTATAACAGGAGGAGTCGGCGCCCCTCCAAGAAGCCTTTGATGAAACTACGTTCTATGATCAACAAATAAATGAGCTGTACAAGGAGCAGGCATCCAAGCACTAGCTGTACTTACAGTAAAGGCCAGGATCAGCTTCACAGAATAATGAGCAAAAAAAAAAAAAATAAATAAATATATATATATATATATATATCATAACAGATGCTGGCAAAATATGCATGATTAACACCACGTCTGGTGGAAACAACAGCCAAGTGTACAATGTCAACTTCTCTCATATCCTCTTCCCGTGTCCCTAACAAACACCCACACACACACTGACACACACTGCAAAGACAAATGAGCACTGCAGCAGCCAAAATTACAGCCTGAATCAGAACATGACCAAAGAACAGAGCAAACAGAACAGAACAGATTAGACTAAACTAGGCTTGAATAGACCACATATTTAAACAGAGTAGAAAAGACTCTGGACAATAGAACAGACAACACTAGAATACATTAGAATAGAACTGCACAGAATATATGTGTGTAAAAGCACTCCCTGATTGGCTCATTCATTACCTATATACTAGATACTCAATAATTTATTCTATAGTAATCAGTAAATTGTGATTTAATTTCATTATTTTGCATCATCACTAAGAGGTGTAGTGTCACATGACATTGATTGTATTGTGAGATTGTAGAAAGTAGTCTAGTATACATGCCAACTTTTCTCGATCCATTGGGGAATTTGTGAGAACACTATCTTGTGCATGAATGTCCACACTGCTGCAGACTATATAATGCACTACGTGGTAAATAGTAGTCTTGAGTGGGATAAAATACCATAAAGTATAATAGAAAATAATTGACAAAAATAAAGCAAACATGTAATAAAGTATCTCACCAGTATCTTTAAACAAAGCCTGACCAATTAGTCTGTGAAGGTTCTTAGTCATCCAGGTCATGGTTATCCAAAAAAACATCAAGGACAACTGGACTCGGTTATACTAGAAGATACTAGAAGACGTTTGGTCCCTCATCCAAAAGACTTCTTCAGTTCTGACCTAACCAAGTAGTTTTGTTGTCAAAACCAAACTGGGACCATTTCGCAACATTAACAACGTGTTAGGCTTAGGAAAAGATGATAGTTTGGATTAAAACAATAAATCGTCATTAACCCCAATCACAACAACAGGTGAAAGACCGGGAACGTACCCACTCATCTACCAAACCCGTTCCTTTCATGGACTCTTAAACTTCCTAAAGAGGCTACAATCTTTTTTTGCCAATGAATTTATCTCAATTAATAGGTAAATTGAATGGTATTCCTCTAGTGACACAATCAAAGTTGCTCCTCTGATATGAGGAAGCGATAGCAATGTTGATCTTGAATGTGGCCACTCGTGCAACTGGTGTTTGAATTATCTGATATAAAGAGCTTCCAATCGTAGAGCAATTTTTTAGTGGAAACAGCAATCCACATGTTGTTTAAATGCTCTGATCAATAGTATACAACACATCTTCTTTGGAGTGTCCATGTTTTTCCACATTAAGACTTAAAAGCTCCTGAACACACCAAAGTCGGAAGAACAACTTCCCAACTTGGGAAATGCACCTGGTTACGTATGACTAAAACACATTAGTGCGAGCCCCCCAGGACTCCATTGAAGAGTTAAAAAAATAACCGTAATATGAAAGTCAATCAGAGGGATTGGTGCAATTTTCAACCGGACTGAAAACACCTGAAAGATCATTACTCCATGGAGCACAACGTGACACAGCGGCTGATTGGACAATGATGTTCAGAGCCAGGACTATCTATTTTTATAATTGAATACATTATATTAAAAGAGAATACTAATGATGATTGATACATTGAACTTTTTTTTGTAGGAGAGCCTCTATCAACCTATTGGCCAGCAAACCCTGCTACTTGTCTCTTCTAGACAGAACATACAAGACAAGAAGAGACTAGAATACAATAGAATACATTAAAAAAGACTGCAATTTAATAAAAGAACCGACTAGACAAGAAACTAATATATTCTAGTGGGCACCAATGGTTCCAGAAACTGTACAAAACTGCAGAAATACTCCTTGTGGGTTAACAAATTTTCAAGAAACTTTTCTTGTTTTCAGCTCTGTCTTACAGTTTTTCTCTGTGTAACAAACGACACTTTACAGAGTGTGAGCAGGGTCACTGCAGCATCTAGTTACACTGTTCAGAGTAATGGAGAGAAAACAAAATGCTGTCAGAAGAGGGTGAAAGGGTCTTTAAGTGGCCTTGTCTTTCTGTACCAATCTCCAAATCCTCAAATTAGAGTGCACGATTACTCTTCGCTCACCCTGCCTCACATAGCCGGTCCACTTTCTGTTGCATAATAACTTGCCTGAGGGAAAACCTGGCTGTGGGAGGTAAATCTTGGCATTTTAAGACATCCAATTCAACAGAAGCAGGCGTTTCTTAAAGAAATCTGTACATTTTTACACTCACACTGATGCTTTGATGTTAATGTGATTATGAGAATGGTGAGGTAGACTCGCTGTATGTTACGTGAACATGTTAATCCAATTATGTGGCATCAATTAGGGCCATATTCAGAGCATTAACACCAGCTCTATTCTGAGTGACACCGATCATGTCGTTTTTCACAAGTTGTGACAATTGTGCACTCTGGGCCGTTAATTTTTATAGCTCCTATCTGTGTTTACATCCATCCTTCCTGCCTCGAGCGTCTGCATTGAATCATTTCATGAAAAGTTGCAGGGAGGGAAATAATATTAAAAAGGGGAAGTGATTGACATGGCTCATGTGCTATAGGGCAGCAATTATATGACAAATCTAGTGAATTAAACACCGCAGTGTAGATGATTGAGTGAAAACTGCAGAACTGTAAAACCTTAATACTTCTACTGCAATGCATTTTAAACAGCATACTGAAATTCTTCACATAATCAAAGCAAGGCACAAATGACTGCACATACAAACAGTGAAAAACCCACTTGATGAGTTTGTGTAAATCAATAAACCTTGTGCACATACATGCAAATACTAAGAGTCAATGCATCTCTTCCACTTCTACAGCGATAATGGACTAGAGTATCTATCACAGCCTTTTAGACCCTTTTTCTCTTGGGAAGCAGTTTCACTATGAATACATTTTGCCCTGCAGATCATGAATATAGACTGAATATAGAGGGCTAATATGGAACAGCTCTATACAAAGACCCCAAGCAGAATAGTGTTGCTGAAGAGGTTTTGGGGACTGCAATCACAGACACATTCAGAACATGTGCTATATATTACATGTATGTCAAATCAAGACTTGTTACATTTTTTATCACATATGACACATTTTTTTATATATATGTATATATATTTATTAATATGCGGTAGAACACTGTTAAGAGACTGTTTTAAAGTAAACATACAGTGTACTGGCAATAGGTACACATAGCTTTTAAGCGACATAGTTACATTAGCCACATTTAAATTAACATTGGCGATACCGACACACTCAAATATTATAAAATCTGGGGATTACTACTACTGCTTTAGGAAATACCTTCAGAGTAACTTTTATTGAGAATCTCACGATGACGACAAGAGTTAAGCAAGTATTTGTTCGCTGCCACCAAACAGTCACGCACATAATCCCTTAAAACCAACAACTGTTTTTTGTTCTGTTTTTGCTCAGACTAAACAAACAAGATCTCATGTGTAAATTAGTGAGTTTTAGATGCTGCTTGTAGGTTGATTATAGAACAGAGCCAGGCTAGCGGTTTCCCACCGACTCTAGTCTGTATGCTCAGATAACCCAGCTTCTGGTCGAAGCTTCATATTTAGCAAACACACATTAAGGGGTATCATTTTTCTCATGAAACAACAAAATTAAACACATTTATTTCTCTTAAATACCTGGGCATACATCATTAAAGATATATACTCCGTTGCCAGGGTTTGAAATATTTTTTCTGTAGCCCAAGCAATACTGGATTTTTGAACACAATACCGACATCAAGATTTGAAAAAGAAAAAGCTGACATTTTTAAAACAATTGTGACAACATAAATAATAAACATGAACAAAAATGACAATAAAGTTAAATCAGCTTTATTATAGCCTCCATGGAGGTAGGATTAATTTGCTGTATTACACTGCATTAGTTAGGTACCTAATAAACTAGCAGCAAAATGTATATTGACATTTTGCTCACCAAATTCCAGATGATACTGAACCATATATTCTGGTATTACATTTATTTATATTGATTTATTGTGCAGCTCTCCTTCATAATCATTAAAGGAAAGGCACATGCTTTATTTCTATGAATAGCTTCTGACCTCAAATGATTGTGCTACAGTTCAACAGTCTAATATGAATGGAAAAAGAGGAAATCTATAATCATGCTAATGTTACAATATACACTCTCATCTACATTTGTGGCCACAGGTGCTGAGCTTTACGCTCACAATTCATGTTATATGCTGAGAGATGAAACATGCAAATGAGCCAGTTTTTCCCTTTAGCAAGGTCCTCTGACCTTCATCCCACAAAGCCGCTCACACTCGTGCTTCATTTTGATCAGGAAATGGTTTATTATAAAGAAAAAAGAGGAATTGTGAATGGCTGTGACTTCAAAATAGAGCAGNAAAAAAAAAAAAAAAAAAAATCAGCGACCTGGATACTAGAGGATGAAATGTACAATCACTGTTAATTCTCCCATTTAATTATAGCCCACAAAAAACATCTTGACAGGAAGCTGGGGTGGGAAAATCCAGAGCCACTATTGTTTGCTTTGCTGTTTCACAAGTGCCTCAAACTTCCCCAATGAGCCTTTAGGTCCCACACACTGTAGTGAGATTATCTTTTATGGTAATCGTGTGGGTGCCAGTGGTCTGACAGGGTATGTATAGGAAGGCAAGTATTTAATAAAGGGTTTCTCTCTGCTCTTCATTTCCATTTTTATAACGAGTTGTCAGCTCTGCCCCATGTAATCAGGGTATTTACTCTGTACAAAAGAAAGGGGAGATTAGAGCATCACAGGACAGGATTATAAAAACCTGAGACCACAAAGACAGCCAATCACTTCTAGAAAATCCCTCAACATCTTCAAGCTTTAATCTGCCATTTCCCTGTTTACTCTCCACAGTCCTTCATCCCTCTGCTTTTCTTTGTTTCTCTTTCTCATTCAGCTCTCTTTTCCTGCCTCCTGTGCACACGCTTCCTCTATTTAATTCTTTTTTTAATAAAAGTGACATTAGTAAACGCCTGTGATTAATAAATACATAAAAATAATATCCGAGCCAGTGAAAGAAAACACTAAATACTGTTTTTGTAAAGAGGTGGATTTTCTGACAGTCCCTTTTTTATGCTGATTAATGAACGTGCTACCAATTGGGCAGTGATGTACAAAGTCAGTTAAGAAATAAAGGAATGTCAAGGACACGCTGAAACAAAAAGTTGTGGAAGCAGTGATGGCAAACTGAAAAATCACCCTCAAAAAATACAAAAAAAATAAATACCCAAGAGAAATGAATGAAGAGAAAACAACTCCAGTCCCTGACTGCATAACCCATCCAAAGACTG